>LSSK01001924.1:0-17027 GCA_001969505.1 Zancudomyces culisetae
ATAAGAAATAAGAATCGAATGCGAGTTCAAGTTTTTTCGCGTATATATTGTCCCAATTCTCGATATAATTAATTCTCAGCTTAGTTGTAAACGTATAGTCTATTATAAATTTATTATAAAGCGGAAAATAGCCGATCATGTCACGGCATGTATTTGCCTTATAATGTTTGCTATAAAATAGAAAGCAGAATCTGTGTCAAGTAAACAACACAGCTGTGGATCACCATTTTCCAGTGTTTTTGTACTGTGACATCACCAAGCTATACATTTTATTTATTCAAATTGGAAAGGGGGTGGTACGGATGTTAATAGGTGTGTTAAAAGCTCGATATGGAATAAAGTCAACATTCTGTGCATTTCAAGAAACATTAAGGAGGCCAGTAAAGAGTAATGAGATTAATTTTCTGGTATAATTTTAACTCCTAAAGTTGCAGCTGCAATCGGTTTTTGTTTATTTTTTTGCGCGTGTGTATGAGTGTGTGTTTGAAAATCATACTGATTGCCTTATCTAAGTCTTTAAAGTTTATTCTGCAAATGATTGTATCGGATTCTAGTAGGGTGAATAAAAGACAGGTTTTAGGCCATATGAAATTCGTATATAGAGAAATCTGCACATCCTTGCATTTTTTGAAAGTCCTTTTTTTAAAACAGTTAAAACGCCAAAATAGCAGAAGAACAAGAAGCATCAAATAAATACATAATTGCGCAATAAGGTTACTGAACTCACGATTTATTTTGGATAAACTGATGTCCGTCATATCTCATTTTCTACAACATTTTAAAATACATTCCGCTCCTTTGACTTCCCCAAGATTCTTACCAGAAAAAACAATTTCTTTGAAATGTGCTATTTTACCCTTTCTACTCCAGCTCTTATTCAGAAATGCTAATTTCTCAAAGCAGAATATGAATAGCTATGATACTCTAGGACAATGCTGCCACCTAACAATTGGCCAATTAACAATGATTCAGAATTGGATGGATTGGGTATTTTGGGGGTGGGGTCGAGGTGATATTGATAGGTGCATTTGTGTAATTTGCGCAACGTTTTACATACCCGGTTAGTTTAAATTACTGCCGACGCCGACGCTTTATTGCCCACAAAAATAGTTACTACAAAAATATCGCACATGCTTTGAAAATGGTGGTAAATACTAGCGGAACAAGATTCGGTGTCGCAATTAAGGCGACAGTTTTTATTTAGCCTACTGATTATTTGTTTACGTTTAAACCTTAACCTAAACTCCGCCGCGCAGATGTTTATGATTTTCAAAAGCTGGCAAGTGTTTAATTATGGTATCTATTATCCCAGTCAGCAAGTGCTTTGATTTACATTTTGTTTAGGAATTGGTTGGATGCTTAGTGTTGCAAGTGCCAAAATCCGGTATTTTTGCTTTTAAAATGTTGCAAAACATACTCCATACCAAAATAACACCCTCGAATAGGATGTAGCAAAAATTAGCGGCGTTTTCCATATCATGGGTTGGTGTTTCAAAAACAAAGCATAAAGTGAGAATAGTATACTTAAAGCCAGAGATTGTTGTAGTTTGGCATGAATTACCATTTCTAGCTGATATAGCGGATATTGGTGCAATTTGTTGTTAATCAAAACAAGTACGAAAATCATTAATTTCATTTAAATTTTAGGCGTTTTATTCATACTTTTAGACGACTATAGAAAAATTATTGTAAACTTAAGGATTTCCACATCTTTTTCTTGGAGCGCAGCTGTGATTATAGCGAATTGGTAAAAATGCTCTAGCCAGATCTAACTAGCTAGCCCACTTCAAAGTCTGTGCTGGGAAACGCAAACTATAGCATAAATATTTAATATACCGTACCAATACATTAAATATTAATTTGGGTTAATGATGTGCAGGCTCATTACTACAAAACCAATTTAACAATTGGTGGTATATTTGTCAATGGAGGCGGAAGCATTGTGCATGAACACGACAAAAAAAATGAGCAAATTTTCTTTTTTTTTCCCGGTTAATCTGAATGCGTCTTTTTTTTGTGAACTACAATCGATTCAAATTTGAGCCATTCTTTGACATGCCAAAGGAAAAACGCACCAATTACCAGATAATGTGAGTATGTTTTTTATTGTTTAATGGACCAAAAATAATGTACAGGTCTTTCCAATTTTAAATTCAAATCATATTTATAGCTATTTAGTTCAAAGCCCACTCCAGAAACAAAAATGAGCAACAAAAGTATGACGCCTGGATAAATAATGCGCTAAATAAAAAAAACAAATAAAGTTGGCATGTTTGTGAAAATTAAAAGCTCTATTTTCACGAAACCACTGTGCACAAACTGGAATGATAGAATTCCGTCAAAATTTAATAGATAGAAACTCAAATGAGCCAAAAGCAAGAAACAAAGGGAGAGATTAACCAGAATATTCTCTTTTGAACTTTCCTGAATGAGGAATGGGTGTGGGCGATAAAAAAAAGCAATTTTCATAGTTTTATAAAACATGTGTCATTATCATCATTAATGCAAAATTATTCATTTGCAACATTGGTAACAGCAAATAGCAATATTTTGCCAAACTTTCTTGAAAGCACACACCCTCGCATATTACCACATAAATACATGTATATATATATTAGTCCGGTACGGGTCAAGCAACAATCAAAAAATATTTCTTCAATTTTAACTTTTCACTTCTTACTAAACGTTTTTGGGTTATGCCGAGTTATTTTTTTTAACTATTCGTTTTGTACCTTTGAAAAGATATACACATTGATAACAAGAACAAGAACAAAAACAAGATAAACACCGGAACTAATAGGATGGGATATAATGAAGCAATAAAAAGAGAACGCTACCAACTATCGCTGCCACTATTGTTCCTACTCTGCTGCGGTGGAGCAACGCTATTTTTGTTAATAGTAGTCTTTATAAAGCTTAGAGCACGACATGCAAAGACAGCCGAGAGCGAAGAAATAATGCCATACCAAGCTGACTTGGAAGCAAACAGGAAAAACGAACCATCGAATCTCCAAACATTAATAAGTAGGGTCAAAAGCTTATTCGTCCCCAGAACAAGAATCCAAGAAGAAATTCTAGACACCACGGGTCAGCAATGTGTGTCTGAACCCTCGTCGGATCTGACGTCAATACGGACAAATGGTTCTTACGGATCGCTTGAAAACAGTGGTAGTAGTGCAGGACTAAGCAAAAATGGGAGAAAGAGAACATATTACAAATGTGTACTCAGAAAAAACTCTTACACTGGGGAACTAGAGTGGGTGGAAACAATGAATGAGCCAATTCCACAGAGGAGCAACCCAAAACTAAGCACAATCACACCAGGTGAAGGAAAGGTGGAAAAAAGATCTATAGATAGCGTGTTTGGATCAAATTTGGTGGCCAAAGTCGATGAATTTAGTATTGTTTCTAAAAACATTCAACCGGGTATCGAAAGGTATCCACAGTTGGGTATTTATGGAGCAAAAAACGATGTGTTTTTTAATAACAAGCAACAAGTCAATGTTTCCTACGAGTAATTGCTGAGGCCTGTATAATATGTTGCCAAAAAAAACGCACTTTTTAGTCAGATGTACGTATATTGTATTATCCCTAATTTGTAGTATATACTTGATTCTAAGATATCTGCAGTTTATCTCTATAGTGTAGTATTAGATTATTGTATTTCAAAAAGCTACACACATTGTTAGCAAACCTTTCCCTTTAAAAAAACATGTCTATTCAAATGTAACACGCATTATTACGTTTTAAAAAACTCGCTGCTCTGTTGTGATACCCTTTTTTGAACGAAAAAGCATTGTTTTGATTAGATTTTGTGTTTATATTCTCTGTTCCAGAAAAGTATGTTGTTATTGCCATTGAGAATTGATATAGGCATCTTTCGTTGTTATTTATGATATGAGATGTATACTGAGTATAATTGTACATAGAGTGCTAGTTTTATAGCCTTGAGAGAGTCGGGAGTATTACACCTGAAGGATGCCTCCTTAAAATTGTTTGAATTCGATTGCTGATATTTGTATATTTTGCTTTACCGTACGCATTTTGTTAGTGTTTATTGTTCATCCAGTGATTAGAATTAATATTTTTCAAAGGTGCCTATTACGCTTGGATTTCTCTTTCCCGGGCTCAGCCATCCCCAATAGAAGTGAAAGCCTGAACCAACAGGTTACCTTTTTATTTTTTGTACTAAACTTGATGATCTAAAAAAGACTCCAGCACGCTTTGCGAGTATCCATAGTACATACATAAACAATTAGTATGACATATGCATATACACTCTTATTTATAATGTTCGAATACTATAAATAAGTCTGCTTGTTTTTTGAGAAAAAGTAACGAAACAAACGAGAGTATATAAAAGATACCACCCAATAGGACGGAAGTGAAGTTTATTATATCTTATTGTTTAGGAAGCGTATAACGTATACAATATATGACATTTAATGGCATTCTAACTGTTGAGCCTTGCGGAAGTGTAAACCGTAGAATTTTATAGAAACATAAAGTAGTGGTGGAAACGGGAGAAAGAGAAAAAAAGACAGCCCCAACACCATCAAAGTTGAAAGCAAAAATTAGTAAAACAATTAAATACATTGCAAAAAATATCATGTTTAGAATGTTTAAAGACAATAAACCAAAACAGATAGATATATTGAAAATCGTCTTATTTACAAGTATTGACACAGATACAAGTTAGTATACTATCGTACTTGAAGTTTCTTGATGATTAGCGGATTGCACGACAAATAATGAGCTTGTTTGAACTCAACTATAATTAAATGCTCAGAGTTTACAGCCATTTGCAAGAGCTACTAGTGGTAATAATAGCAAAAGAGATTTGGAATTTTCTAAAGTATAATGAGCTCTCCATGCACAATTGCTATTCATCCCAGTCAGCGTCCAATAAAAAACCACAAGAAATTAAATAAGATTGATTATTTGTAGCCAGCGAACAATAAGCAGATTGAAGCGAACAATGGATTCCTCAGAACAAGAAATATATTTTTTCCATTAATCATAATAGCTTGAGATTAGCGCAAACTTAGTGACTATACCCATTAGGCCAAACTCCGCCGAGTTATATTAAAAGTTAATTAAAAAGATTCTAATCCAAAAAGAATTGACAAAATTGAACTTTGCACAAGAAATCATATTTTGCGAGCCATGTTAAATTCAGCCCCGCGTTATAATTAGCACTTCTAAAAATAAATATAAGGTTCAGTTTGAAATTAATGTTCAACCCAAATGATATAAAGGATAACAAAAAAGTATACATAAAGTTAAGGATAGCACAGAATAAACTCTGTTAAAATAAAAAAAATTTCGAAAACCAAAACACCTAGCAATGACAAGAATAAATATGTTGGAAGAGGCGATTTCAAAGCCAGAAATAGGGCAAAAACTGCTCGAGTACATGGGACTTGAACCGTTTCTGCGCCTTAGAGAACTCAATAGAAATATCAATAAAACAGCAAATGAATGTGCATGGAAAAGAGTCACTGATGAGCACTACCAGCTCGATAACTTTGAATTGCTGCTGGTCAAGAACATTGAAAAAATCAGAGAGCTCCACATAGTTGAGGGCCCAAGAGAAATAACCACAACACATATACAGTCGCTTATCAAAGGTCTGGTACAGCTAGATAAGGTATATATAAGATATTTTACAGACCGTAAATTGGTCAGAGAGATGGTGACAGGACTGTGTGAAAAGTTCAAACAAACAATCACGTATATCCAGCTGAGAATGGTGGATGTTGGTGTCGGGTTCAATGAAGACATAAACTCAGCTGCTACAAAAAATGCAGCCGCAAACAAGGGCAATAAAATATTTGAAAGCATAGCAGAGCTTTCAAATCTACGAACCCTTCAGCTACAAGGAATCCATATATATCCTGATGTAATTGATCGATTGGTCAAAACAAGTAAATCTGATAAACTGGAGGAGATAGAAATCGACACCGAGTCGTATTTGACGGCGGATACAGTGAAAACAATTAATACAAGGTATGGGGCCAGACTGAGAAAACTGGGATTGAGTAGGCTGGTTGATAGTGGGCTCAGTGAACTGGAAATGCTTCTTCAAAAGGCTCAGGGGCTCACTCATCTGGTAGTGGGAGGAATTTATAGCAATTCTGGCGCGGTGCTCAAAAACATCACACCCAAACACCTCCCAAAACTCCAGTCGTTGGAGCTGAGAGAGCATTCAACCCCGGGCCAATTCAATAGCTTTTTAAACCAAAACTGGGAAAGTATAACCCAGTTGAGTACTTTCGCATTTCTGATGCCACCAGAAACTAGCAAAATTATCGGAGCTAGCTTTAAAAATCTTCAATCGCTAAACTTCACAGAAATACAAATGATAACACCAGAAAATATGAACCTAATTTTGAAAAGTTATTCCAAGCAATTGGAAAAAATACAGCTATGTGCCTGTGGTATTGATATCTCCGAAGCATGGAGCCCTGGTCTTGAATGGAAGAGACTAAAAAGGGCAACCCTAGTAAATACAGGTATAACAACTGCAATGCTTGAATCACTTTTAACATCTGAAATGCTGAATGAGATCGAAATCGCAGCATCAGCACTCAGTGATGAAAAAGAGCTTTTAAAACTTCTTGAATCACCAAAAAGCAACCTGCTTACAAAAAACTTGGAGGTTTTGATTATACGCGGGTTGAACGGATTGAGTGCACGGGGAGTTAAAGCACTAATAGAACGTTTTAAAATGTCGTTGCACGAGGTGGAAATTGCAGGAATTGATATTTCTAAGAAAGAGTGCCAGATGTTGAGAGAAAAGTATGGTACCATTTCGTTCTTCTTTGCAAGTGACCAACATATGCCACCAGAAATGATGGAAGCACTCCAAAGAATGCAGGAAATGGAGATGGAGGGACATGAGCATGGTGGGGGAGGAGGAGGCTGTTGTGGTGGCCATGGAATGCCTGCAATGTCCAACAACAATCCACTGATGGCTATGCTTGGCCAGGGTATGATGGGTGGTCCTTCTCTAGCTGATGGCGAGATTGATGTCATCTCCGGTGTTCAATTTGCAAACCCGCTTAGTAAATCCCCGCAATTGAAGGAAGTCCGTATGGGTCAGGCAGGAAGTAACGAGGGCAGCTGGGAGGATGAAAATATGAGCGACGAGGAGGGGGGAATTAACGATGTTGATTAATAGCACTTGTTTTTTCTAAAAGCTATGGTTTTATGTACAATTTTTTTCTATAAGATAGTTAAATTTATATACAATATTCCAAAATTAAAAAAAAATACAAACAGAACGATGTGTAGTCCAAAAGGATCTATTTGATGAACGCTTCTAAGAGGTTTGTGTCATGTTCTAGCTCTCCAAACTGATTGGAAACATCATCGGATGATTTGAAAACAATGGCTGATAGTTTTGGCAGACCTTTGTATTGCATAAGGAATAAGTGAAGAAGTAAAGGTTCAGAATATCCTAGCGCGTCTGAAATCCTCGACTAGAATAGAAAATAATGGGATACACAGTTAGAATTGAAACAGGATGTGTGTTGACAGGAAAGTTATCAAAAACAACGATAGATTAAAACTACAACAAAAAACATCAGCAAACAAAATCAGACTGTTTATAAATTGGTGCGGGGCGAGGGAGGAAAGGAGAAAATGAGTAAAAGATGGCATAAAGATACTTACATTGGTTTCTGGTGAATTTAGGGTGGAGGGTGAATAGTATACAAACAGGCGTTTGTAGTTTGAGGAAATATTGACCTATGACGTATATAGAAACACATGAAGTGATTACGAGAATCAAATAGAAGCATGGGACCGCATTTGAGAAACGAGGTTGAGTATGAGTAAAAACGATAGAAATATATAGAAAGTGTATAGACTAACCTGATCTATGTAGAAAAGCTTGAGATTCAAGAATTTAAGTATACTTGTGTATCCATCACTACTTTTTTCTCCACCTAGGTTGTTAATATTCTTGCTTCGATAGAAACTATCAATAAAATTCAAAAATTCGAGTTTTTCGGTATCTTGTGAATACGGTGTCGTGGCGTTTCTATCGCTAAGTGCAGCGTTAATAGAGCCGCTGATCTTTGGAAACAAAGAAAGAAGGGCGGCCTTGAACCTGTTGGCATATATTACTTGAGAAGAATTTGTGTTTAAAATATCAACCGCTTGTTGTTGGAATTCGACTTGATTATCGACTGGATATGCTTCATTTTTATGCGTGTATTTCTTTTTTGTATTTGAAAGATCATTTGTTTGTGATGACTTTGTGGATTTGACAATTACAACTTGATTGCCGTCTTTTTTGCCTCCAACTAATGTAGAACCATCGAGCACATGCTTGTTTGTAGTGTTTAAATCTTCAATGTTCCTAGAATACTATTAATTATATATATATATTTAAAGTTATAATTATGATAAAAGATACAAATTCCAGTTTATATGTAAAGGGAATCAATCTTTAAATATCAAAAGTTAGTAAAAAATAACTAAACAAAAAAAGGATCGGGAAGAGATAGGGGAGAAGAGGAAGGAGAAGGTGAGAATAGATAAATAGTATTCTAATATTGAAAAGACTTACCTTTTTTATATCACGCTTTCGCAAATCTGTTTTTAGATATTTCATGTACTTTCCTGGGATAGAGATATTTGGATTATTCAATAAAAATTGAGCCCGTGTTTCAAAGAGAGTAGAATTAGTATCAGCTGTGGGGTTTTTACTAGCCGGATCATATTCACTTTTGCTGTCATTGGAACCAGCACCGTTTTTGGCAGCGAGGCTGCGACCCTTGTTCGAATTTGCTCTGGAGTATTTTCGGTTTTGTGGGGCTATGGTATATGACCCGGATATATACCCACCATCGCTAGCACTTTTGCTTACAAAGAACTTTCGTAGTATTTTATTGAATCTAAAGGGTGTCAAGGACATTTCAAGCTCTTTTATTTTTTGGTGTATTGATACCTGGTTTATATCTATTACTTGATTTGAAAAAGGGAAAGTTTGATCAAGATTTTATAGGATTTCAAAATGCAAAAATTCATTGGAAAAAAAAAATGAAATTGGGTATATACTGGCAAAAAAAATAAAAAAGCAGTTCGGGAAACAATTGGATACAAAAAATAATAACTGAGGCATTTACAAATGCGTATGCAGATTTGGATGTATATGTAGATATAAGACAGTTTAAAATACTTGTAAAAACAAAATGATACAAGAAATGATGTTAATACTAAAGTGCAAGAAAAAGGAAGAAAAATAGAATGCTGAATGGCCATAGATTTTGTATTGCAGAATGATGGTGGGCCAATCAATAAAATTGAGAGTCGCTGTCTTGGAGGCAAGCAGCAAAGAAACCAAAGATAGCCCGGCAGGTGACACCAAAATTAGAAGAGTTGCCTGGATAGACAACAAAAGTTTGTAAAGAAGCGAGTTGGAACGCGTTGAAAGCGCCATCTGCACTTGTTTGTACGTTGTAGCGTCCGAACTTTCTTTTCTAAAGAGTTGCTTGGAGTTAATCCCGACACTTTTGGTCGTGGCTGGCTTGACGGGTAGTAAAACAAGAGGAAGACCAACAGTGAAAAATGAATATAATGACAGACTAAAGTTGATGATGGAGAGGGCGCTTATACACAGAGCAGCATACATACATGCCAAAAACATCAAAGAAAATCGGTTGCACTTAAAGTCTGCCCGTTTGATAAATAGCAGAATAGAAAACAGAGAGATCAGGTGGAAACGAAGGTTCAAAATCTAGAGTATTGGTATAAAAAAAAGAGGCATATTTATAATATAGATTGAGGTTATTAAGAGTAAGATATAAAGATAATGTCAAAAGAAAGCTTACCGGAAATCTGTAAAAATATACATAGTCGGTAAAAATAAACACCAAAAAGGTGTAGCACAACACAAACAAAAATAGCAAACCAGAACCACAAAGTGAGGTTGTAACAAGCTTATATGTTTTAGTTAGCGAAACAACTCGATCTTTTGGCATTGTTTCATCCGGGGGGATAATATAGGCCAACATTGATAAGCCCTAAGTAGTACCAGGCATGAAAAAAAAAAGTTGAATAAGTAGAGTAGAAAATAAATATTTAGGCTTGCTACTAGCATTTGATTAAGGAGGGATCTGGTTACCTTTAACAAGATAGCTACGGTCATCAAGATCACAGGAACAATGTAGTTTCCTATCGATATGTATCTCTTGGAATCTGGTAGTAAATAAAGGAAAAACGACTGGTGAAAATGTTCCAACAAGTTGTTTATACTCCTGAATAGCGACTCGATAGATCTAATATTGTTGCAAGCACCATAGGGATCAGAAACAATAGGGGTATAGTTATAGTTATAGTTATGATTATATGGGTTAGCAGTATTCAACTTACATTCCAATCCTAACTAAAGAGTCAATACTGGCCACACTAGAGTCTATGTTACCGTCGACGTCACGTGGTATAGCTATTACACTTATAGCGTCAATTCTATACCTATTTTACAAAACAAAAAAAAAATACGATAAGATATGAAAAGGGTATGGGTTAGTATATACGTAATTGGGTAGAAATGAATAGGACATACTCTAAAAATGGAGCTTGAGTGCCATGGTTGCTTCCAAAAGCCAAGACTTTCATCCCACGGATCAGATTCCAAAAGACACACTTGTATTTCTCAAAATCGGAGGTGAGTTTATGACAGCTCTTCGAACCGTGGTTTAAAGCTTCAAAATTTTGAAAGCCAAAAATGATAGCAGCAGTGTTAGGTAAGTCCAAATTTGAAAGCTGCCCATCTTTACCCTCTAATAAATACAAACGTAGCAATATTCAATGTTTATTCTTATGCCTGTGCTTAGTTTTAAATACGACCAAGAACTTTTCTTAACAAATAAAAAAGACAAACTTACCATAATACAGCCCAATTTTATCAAAGTTCGTACCAGGTGGTATTTCAAGCCCTACAGCTCCTTGAATCGCTCCTACTCTATATTTTTGGTATCCCTTGCTATTATCTGTATCAAGCAACAAGTGCGACTGCAACCACTTGTAAACGCCGTATTCTCCCAAATCGCTTGTAATTATCACTACGTCTTTTGACCAGATATGCATTTCTACGTTCATATTAACAGTAAAAATGTAAACTCTAAATCTGTTCCCTCCTCCTCCTCTAAAAAAAAACAAAAGTACGCTATGATTTCTTATTCAATTATTCTTATTTACCTGAAAAATGAATAGCAAGGGCAACGCTCAGTTCTATTGCATTGGCGTTGGAGAGTTTTGGATCGGTTGAGATGCGGGTAGGAACGCTCAGCACCATGGATTCTACCGTATCAGATCTGGTCGCTCTTATAATTGCATGAACAACAGTTCCTTTTTTTGTCGTTGATGAATCTATAACATCATCGATACTATGTGCCTCAGCTTGGATACCATATTCATTGTAGATTTCAAGTAATTCGTTCGCCCAACTAAAAAAAAAAACAGAATATTCATTTATAATTTTAATACTACTAATCAACACTCTCCCCCCTCCTAAAAAAATAGAGAAGAACAAAAAAAGAAAGGTACCTCGGATCCTGTGCTTCGATATATTCTCTGAG
Organism: Zancudomyces culisetae; assembly: GCA_001969505.1. Classification (NCBI taxonomy): domain Eukaryota; kingdom Fungi; phylum Kickxellomycota; class Harpellomycetes; order Harpellales; family Legeriomycetaceae; genus Zancudomyces; species Zancudomyces culisetae. Next base: position 11,592 of record LSSK01001924.1, read on the forward strand.
TTTGGCAGTCTTTGTTCGAATTTTGAACATTTCTGCGCCAAAATTACTGTTTACCTAATATTTTTCACAACATAGAGGTATGATAAAAGATTAGGGGGGGAAACAAAAGGGGAAACAAAACATTGATATATTCAGAATAAAGTGAGGCTAAAGTACCTGTCCGGGTAGTATTGCATTTTCGGAAATATATGTCTTTGAGGAATAAAAGTCGGCGGGCAGTAGCAGTAACCAAACAAAAGAGACAAATATTAGGAGGTAGCTATTATAGAGTTGTAAATCGTTTGGATGTATTTAAAAGATGAACATATGTCTAAATATATATTTGAGTTGGAATTGGAGTTGAAGTATGGATTATAGAAAATGTTTACCTCACAGGTCTCAGAAACTGTAAAAGCTGGAAAAGAGTGTATTTTTCATAAAGCCTTTTCAACAGACCAGCCATAATCCATAAAGTACAGTTATGTCTATGATACTATGTTTTTTTTTTCGTGATAAAATAAAGTGAAATTAGAGAATCACTTTATTATATGTAAATGGCGTATGGATAATTTTTCCTAATTACGAAAAAAAAAAACCATTAAAATAGTTATAGTAGCAATAATAAGAACAAGAATAAGAACAAGAGCATTAACAAACAGCAGGAAAAAAAAAAGACCCGGAATATTAAAAGAAAACAAAGACGAAAAATAGATACAAAAGGAAACCAAAAATTACAGATGAGGAAAACTTATTGGCCAACAAAAAGCGGATAGAGAAGGAATTGACCAATAGAGATAGAGTATCAAGTTCTGAGGTGATGAAACCTTGTATGTCATTTTGGGTTTCATTCTGACCTTCGTCTTGGTTTTCGTCTTGGTTGGCATTAGAGTCTGAAGATGCTTGCAGTTTTTTAGAGATACGAGCAAAAATAAAGTTGAATAAATATGACAAATATTGTAAAACAAGGAGCAAGAAGGGTTTAATGATGTACTCGTCAAGGAACAGGGATACAGAGACCATAGACTGGAATTCGTTAGAGGATGCGACTTGGGCGGATCTGGGACCGCGTGGTTTGATTTCGTTGATGTAGGAAGCGAGGTTTGAGGGAGGAGAAAGCAATGCTGAAGAGAGTGAATCTGCGGATTGGGGAAGAAGTTGCGAGGAGGAAGAAGGGGTGGTTTGGGAGGCTGATGGAGAAGTGGTGGAGGTTTTGGTGGTGGAAGAGGAGGAAGCCAAAGTGGAGGCAAGATAGTAGTTTAGTATACTAGACAGATTTGCAGGGGAGATCCCAAAGGTCAAAGTGATAAGACTCAACAAGGAGGAAATACGGAGGTTAATCGATTCGTACATGGTGAGTTTTTCAGCGATATGGAGGTTGTCGCTGGCAGAGGTTCCCAGCAAACGGGTATTGATGTTTGTATTTACAGAGGCATTGGAAATATTGTGACTGTTGTTATTGCCATTGTTGTAGGAGACAAAGGTTTGGCCGCCACTCTCATCGCTGCTGAAAAAGTCAGAAACTGTGGAGATGAGCTGGCCAAGAATAGGAAGGTTGGAAAGAAGCTTTTGCTTTTGTGCGGATGCCAGATTCTTTTCAAGCAGAACTAAAGAATCGTGATATGATTTTGCCTTTCCATATGCACTAAGCAGATGAGAAAGGAGTGGATCAATAATGGGTTTGGAGTCATTAAATAACATATATTTTTTAAACACGGTGTGGTCAAGCTTTACAGCCGACCTCAGGAGTTGGGAAGAAAACTCGTCAAAAATACGTTTGTTTTGTTGTCGGATCTGAAGAGACTGACGCAAAATCTGAGTGTTCTGGGGAGTCCCGATAGGAAGTAAAGAGCTTGATTGGTTTTTGTATACCAAGGTGGCATATTCCAGCACTTTTGTATAGTGTTTTTTGTAATTTGGCTGCAAAAATACAAAATTATCTACAAATTGCTTTTTCGTGACGAAACGAACGACAACAGGAAGCTCAGGCGTTTTGAGAGTCACGTGATACTTCTCGGTGGAAGAAAGCTCTTGGTCGGAATACTCGCGCGGCCATACCCACAGTGATTTATACGCTGTATCACCAGAACTATGCAGGCCAGCAGTGGTTGTAGAAAGGTCGGATGAATTGCTGTACAAATGTTCCATGGCGGCTAGAACGGCCTTGAATCCACCATGGCTTAGTGGTTTAAAAACAAGTTCGAGCAGCGACAAGGGGTCGTAGCAGGAAACAAAATCAAGCGAGTCGCCAAAGTCTCTGTCTCCTTTAGAACCCTTTGGTTGTGCTGACAGCCAGTCCGAGGAGTGGAGTTTTTCGGCCAGCCCAAAGGCCGAGTTGACTCTATCTTTGACCAGCTCAGCAGCATGTGAAGCTCTTCTTAGCGCGCTGTCGCCACCAAAACCATCTCTCCCAAATATAGCTGTTGCCATCGCTGTAGTTTCATGAATGCTTTTCTTCTCGGCCAGCAGCAAGTCTAGCGACGGAATCAAAGCTACTATAAACAGTTTTAATACTACTGTATATAACTCTGGAAATGGGCTGTTGATGATTTGAGAGATTCGATGTTTCCATTCGAATGACAGCTCAGCCTTTTCTTCATTTCCTTGATTTCCTTCTTTGTTTTCATTTGCCAACACTTTTATATCTGCTGTGGAATATTCGACCAAGTCTCTCCATGGAAAGATAAACTCAATCCAGCTTTTAACAATCACTCGGATACTTGCTATTTCAGTTCGCTCGCTAGTTGCTACTTGGAATCTTGTTGTCTCGCCAATTCCCGAGTATGTGCCAGCCCGGCTTTTGATTGCATCCGCCATGGCTTGCATAATTCCAAATCCAAATACCCGATCTCGAACTGTCTGCGCTATTTTCTGCCGTTCCTCAATCCCGTTATATACCACCGTCCGGCTTCTACTACCTGCTTTACAATCAAGCATTTCTGGTATCTCTGTGGAAACCGTTACCACGTGCTCCTCATACTGTTGCTCTGCCCTTGACAGTGTTTTGATGGCCTGATAATAACATCCTAATGCCTGGTGCTGTTGTAGGCTCTGGAGTCTTTTCGCCTGAGATGCTGTTGTCTGGTTCGAGTTGGTAAAGTTCAGGTTGGTGCTGTTATAGTATCCAAATGGTTTTGTTTTTGTTTTCAATTTTGATTGAACCAGTTCTTCGCGGCTCAATCCCTGCGGAATCCAAAACACATTCATCAACTCTGCCGTCATTTCGGCTATTCGCATACTTGTTTGTTTGTCGCACTTGTCCATAATGCTTTTGGTCTTGTTTCCTACTATTTTTATGTTTTCTCTGGTCACCATTGCCCGCCTCCCTTCTCCATTGTACCCACCAGCTGAACTACTCAATATCTCCCCAGATGCTTCTCGGATCCGCTGGTACTCTTCCTTGCTGATTTTTTTGTTTCCCTCCCCAATAATCTCAATAAATGGTGATATCACTGGTATAAAATATATACTGTATTCTCTAGCCAAGGCTTCGCACAACCTTGTATTTCCTACTCCGCACGGTTTGTTCCCCTTATTTGCTCCCAGTACCTCCACGTTCACTGTAAACTGCACACCTTTTACTCCAACGACACTCTCCTTTTGTTTTTCGTGTCTGTTGCTCGTTCCAAACGATTTGATTACTGAATATAACAAGTATTCAAGAACATCTAATATCAAGTATCCATCCTCTTCCTTATTTCCTCTATTACTCATTGCCATTATTTCCTTACATGGACAAGCGCTGTAATCATTTCCATGTCCTTGGTTTCTAAATAGCTTTAGCAGTTGTCTATATTCTTCTGGAAAGCACTCGTTGATTTCGATTTTCCACATTGGAAGTTTCTCTTTGATATCTATAATACGTTTATTCTCCATTTGATCTTGATTGTCTCCCGCAACTTGCTCGTTAACTAATTGGATACGATTGCTTCGTAACAGAATCCCTCTGGTTGTAAATTCTTGCCGATATTTTATACACAATTGAACCAGCCAATTTGTCGGTAACAGCAATTCATATAATGCTACTTGATCGTGTTCTCCAAGTGGCTTACCTGCCTTTATCGAAAACCATCTATGTATTTTTTTATATTATATCTGTCAAAAGTCGTATCATTTGTTTGCCACGATCTATCGCACATTGAAACAGTAGATATATATCTATATATTTATATATAAAACTCACTCTTCAATCCTATCACTCAACAGATTTATGGCTTCAATCAACATCAAATGCTCATCCTCCCCCCTAATCACAGCTTCCGAACCGAAAAACCAAGCTTTTAAGGCCCGTGATATGTACATTGGACTTTCATTCTTTATTGTCCGTCTCAGTTGCTCCCACTGCTCGGTTTTCCTCTCCAGCTCCTTTTTATAATCCATATTTTTAGTTGTATGCACCTCAAGTACTTTAGGACCAAAAAATTTAGTTGATATATCTTTAACTTGAGCGGTGTGCTAAATAAAATTTTTTTGTTTGCATAATGTGAGCAAAATCTGTGTGTGTATTTATTTTTTTTGCTTTATTTTACTTTAATTTCTATTTCTTGGAAGGTGATGAATACCATTGGTAATAGTAAAATAAAAACAAAAAAAAATATTAATGGCAAAGGAAATGCTGGAATCAAATTCCAATAAAAGGCCTTTCATTTCTTGAAAACAGAAGTCAGTGGCATTTTGCGAAAAGATATATTGGAAATCCTTTTCTGCATTTTAAAAGTCGCACTGAAAGGGACCAAACATACAAAACCCAGTAATATGGAAAAAACATGTGTACATGATATTCATCCACCTGTTTATTATTTTTTTACTTCTCAGGGAAGAGAGGAAGAGAGAGGAGAGAGGAGAGAAGACAAGTAATATCACTACAAATTATTTGATCTAGACATAATGCTGGTATATGGATCTACTGTCAGGGTTCAAGATATGAGCATCATCATCAAGTAGAAAACGGATGATACTCCAAACTATATCCAGCGTCCGACTATCAAAGTGGTTACAATACAAATGATTCAAGCTTAGAAAATGGGTCTCTCTAAAAGAAAAGAAAAAGAGTTATACTATGGGTAAAAAAAAGATCATAGCTGGTTATTGTACATAATGAGCTTGGGTTGGTTGAAGAACAGCAAGTATACCAACAAGTGCACCTAGATGTTTTAAAGTCTCGAATTTTAAATCAGTTCTAACTCCTACTTGGTGCCCAAACTCTGTCCAATGGTCCCATGATATATCTACATGACTTGTGTGATATGATATCCAGTCTGGTACATACACGGGTAATGAGATCGAGTAAAGAAAATGAGTAGAGAAAAAAAAATTTTTTTTAGCTACTTTTGTTTGTGTATCAGACAGAATAAATCAGCTGAGAGACCGAGAAAACAATTTGGTTTTTAAGATCCAATTTGGTTTTGTTGTATTTCGAAATCACCTTATTTTTACTATTTTTTTTTTCCTGCTCAAATA
>LSSK01001925.1:0-41585 GCA_001969505.1 Zancudomyces culisetae
GACCCGTCCCGTGTGTTATTTGGTGTAAAAAACACTAAATGGGAGGTTAAACATGGCAACACACAACACACACTGTCGTATAATATTTTATACTTTATAAAAATAGTGTATGGAAATTGAAGAAATTCAATGGAAATACGTAATCAAAATTATTTTAGAAATTGGACTCTTTTTTCCTTGGCAATTTTTGTTAGGTTTTTTTAGTGAGAAATTTCGATAGTAAGTTTTGGTTCTTATCTTATCTTTTTAGAAAATAAATACATATACTAAGAGTTTGCAATATTTAGCCATTAGTAGATATTTTTAAGATCATTATAACGGATTAAGTGAGCCCATTAATCGAAGCCACAAGTAGATTCTACGCCACTTATATCCCTAAAAACCAACATAACTATTAAATAAACGGATTTTCTATATAAACATACAAATTCGTTAACAACACAAGCCTGGCTGGCGCAATTGGATAGCGCATATGACTTCTAATCATAAGGTTGCGGGTTCGACCCCCGCGTCAGGTTTTTATTTTTATTCTATTTGATGTTGTTATATAATGGCTAAACCTTTTTGCTAGTGAACAATTACGATTCAGGACAGAATATAACTGCGAATGAGTGAAAGGTTGTGAATAATATGTAAGCTTTACATTTTGAGGTTGAATAAGCGAATGAGTCAGTGAATATTAATTTGAGTAGGCAACGAAAAGAGGAAATGATGGTCTTTGTTAATAGAGTGCACTCATGTAATATATGTTATTAATATAATAATGATAAAAGTCTGTGATAAACAGAATCCAGTCAAGCGATCTGCGACCTTGGGTACAACTAACAGTAAAGTTTATTTATCAAACTCAGCTGAAAAATATATCGCTTTGAATAAATCACATAAACCGTTTTATAATATTTCTGTGCACTCCTCAAAGTGATAGGGATATTTTTTAACTACATAAACATTATTAAAAACTTGGTAAAAGAAAATTAAAATTAAACAGTAGAAATGGTCCTTTCAAGTTTGGATAATGAAGATTGGAGCGAACGTACTTGAATGGTACGAGGATGATCCGGACCAAGGGCAACAGTACGTTCAGTAAGGGCTAGTGCTAGAGAGTCATGAGCATCTTTAAATAGTTTTTTGGACACAGTTGCAGCTGCAGATTTCCCGTTGTTTTGGGCAGATTTAAGAGGATCTTGTGCAGATTCTTTGGTGGCATTTGCATAGAGAACTACAAGTTCAGCAAGAGTAACACGGAGCTCAGTAAGCTCAGGATGGTTTTTGGGCAAGGCACCTGATGAAGAGATTTTTTCAATGGCAAGACGGCAATAGAAGGTGGCAGAGCGGAAATCGGCCCCAAGACGGCAGCAGTACATTAGTGGCAAAATCGAGTTGACAATGTAGGAGTTGGAAGGGTGAAGGATTTGTTTGCGTGGGACGGCAGACTTTGAGGAAGGGGGGTTGAGAGAACCTGCATCATACTTGCGCAGTAGAGACTCAAACATTGATTTAGCTTCACCAAAGTCTCGTGATCTGTATGCACGGAGAGCAAGACTATACTGCTCAATAGTGCTGCGTAGAATAGCAACGAGCTCAAGAACTTTAATAGAATGTTTGCAGTTGTCACAGACCGCGCAGCGGTTGGCAATGTCAGAGGTAAGAATATCTGCACTGTTAACAAAAGCGTTTACATCCTCCACCTCACGAGTTTCCTCGAAAATCATTAAACCCTTATGGCACATTTGGCAGGTGATTCCATCCATAAAGCGATCTGTAGATTTAGACAATGGTGTGTTACAGCGTTTACACTTGCACCAAAAGTGTCGGTGAACATACAGGTCGCGACGACGGTGCTCACGGGGTTGGTATAAATCGGTAAGATTGATAGTATATGGTGTACCTTCGGAAATATCTACAATTGAACGAATACGCAGCTGACCGCTATTGTCACCCCATATTACACAGTTTGGCTCGCATGAGTGAGATAGATAAATCGATACCATCGGAAAGATACCGACAAAATCAGGATTTCCACGATATAAAGTGTCACAGAACTGTTGGCTTTTAGACTTGTATGTACAGCAAAAGTCCACCGCTTCTGATACCTCCTGGCGGCTTGGCTTATCATTACCCATTGCCTTAATGATGTCGCGAACCTGCTGCGTTGTCTGTGTAATCCAATTCTTCTCAAACCCTTCGCGATGTACTGGTATATTCTTGATGTATTTTATTGGAGTTGGTTGCTCTCCGCCTGCCACAAATACCTTGTCATCGTTTTTTTGCTGCTCCATTGTGTTGAGATATCTTACCAACATTCGGAGTTTCTCCTCCTCCTCCATATCCCTTCCACACTTCTCCCTTACCACTGAGAGCCCCTTGCATTCTTTATCGTGCACTCCTCCCTCCTTACCGTGTTCTTCTTTACATTCCTCTGAGCAATATACCGCCATCCCCTCACACTTTTGACAAAATATCTCAGCCTGGAAGTAGGTGGTGGTTTTTCCAGGAATTGCTTCGCCCCTTTCATTCTTAATCGCCTGCTTCACTTCCCTCACTTTAGCTGCTTTCATACAGTTGTGGCACAGATTTCTTGAGGAAGTTGAACCAATTATAAACACACTCGCTTTTTCTGTCGCTATCTCGGTTCCTGGAGCAATGTTTTTGCCTGCCACTAAATGTCGCCCCTTACTAACAGATGTTTTAAATTTGAGTTTATCTCCTCCCCATTTTTCAACTGACACAAATGGATTGACTTTTTCTACTTTTTTTTTGTTTGTTTTCTCGACTTTTACGTTTTCTGGATGCATGACAGTCATATTCTCTTATTCCTTGTCTTTTCAGAATAGTGTGCCTATTGATATCAATATTATTTTTCCTGTGCTACTAGCTTGCTGAGAGGAAAGGTATAGTTGCTAATATTTTATAATAGACGCAAATATATATATTAGTTTTTTATTTCGTTAGTTTAGAACTGGGATATTCCTGACTTTTATTCAGTTTTTCTTTTTGTCTAAGTGGTAGATAATATAAAAAATTTGGGTGTCAATAATGAACATTATTTAACCCACATACTAGGCGATAATTTGTTTTTGTTTTTGTTTTTCATTTTTTTGTTTTTTTTAATAATCTTTTTTTTCTAAATAAAAACAGGATTGAAATTCGCAATTTAGTAGTATACTGAAAAACCCATTGGCCATCACAAATGATTTTCTCAATTATTGGAGATGGTCTTCGGTCTTCATTCACCAAACAGCTCAGTTATCGTTTGCCAACACATAACATTTATCCTTTCAATTTTTTTTAAAACGAGAACTGCTATTTTCGTTTTAATAAAGAGCTATTTCTATGCAAATACATCAAAGTATTGACAAGGTCATCCTTAATTCTCAGTCATTATTGTTACTGCAAATCGCTTGTTGGAATCCATTTAAACAATTAATATTCTTAATTGTTTTATACTATTCACTAAGTTCATCATTTTGCTTGTAACTAAAGTATTCATTGGTATCCACAAATTAAAGGTTCTTTTGAAGAGAATAATGGAATTATAAACCTCACCGCAATAGTTTACGTTTCCACTATTTGTAGAAACCTACATTTTTTTCCACATTTCTCCTTAATTTTTGCTCCTATCTTTTTACATTTAAACATACCCCTCCCTTCTCTCTCCCCCCACCTACAGACTTATTTGCGCTTATTTGCGCTTTGGTTATTTGCTGGTATTAGTGTGCTAAAATAGCACTCATACATAACTACATATGCCAAAATACCAAACCCAACCTACTTTTGATTGAGTATATTCGTCTCTGTTTCTCGTTTTTTTTTGTTTGCATATAAACTCTTTTTTTTACTCCTTCCATACGCCTAAAACTAAAACATGAATACCAGTTTATGAGCAATGTACTACATTTACTGATTTCGAACAGTATGGGCTTATTTTCACAAATCTCCACTAGCCGATCCACAGAGTTAAAAGGAGTCAGCCTTTCTTTGCTAAAGTTACTGCATGTGTTTATATCAGTTGCCATAATGTGAATTTCCAGTTTATTAACATCTGGATTCCAATCAATGAATAAGTTGTGAAACAGGAAATGATTGTCATTAGTATCAAACGTAAGGCTTGTAAAGGTTTGTGGGCCCTGTGTGTATATTTATTTCCAAACCACCAACCGTTTACCACGCCCTCCCTCCGTTCCACCAAACGCTGCATATTGGAGATATTTGTACTAGAATGTTAAAACAACCTACATCCGCTATTACAAATACCCAATCATGGGCCTCTCGAGTATATTTTGCTCAAAAGTACATCATTCTTCCGTTCTAAAATTAAATAATCATAAAGTGTCATGATAAACTTGACCCATTTACAATTAAAACTAAGTAATGCTTTCGTAAAACGCAGATATATTAGAACACAATTAAAGAGGCTAGTTTGTGACTTTTTGAAAAAGTTGACGACATATACCACTTTTTTCTGTTATAGATATCAATGTCTATTATAAATGCTTCTATACATGAAATAAAGCCATTTATTATCCATAAAGTTAGCAACTATATTTTTTTTGACATGAAAACTTAATAGAGGGGAAGACTTTTAGAGTTATTTATTAAAAGATATTGATTTAGCAACACCAAAACCTATATAATCCCCAACTACTGTACTTCAGTGTTCTGTTGGTCATCACCAAGTATCAAATAATAGTTTATGATTTAAATATCTAAGAAAGTGGACAAACACTTTTTTTACATGATCAACTTGGTTAATAGAAATCACATGAGCAAATAATCATTGGCCAATCGAGGTGCATTTGAGAGTTATCAACTAAGAAAAAAAAATAACGGGCATTCCACCTTCATGCGAAATAAAATTCCAGTAAAGAGGTTGTTGGGCATTTTCAAACCAGTATAAACTGATACACATCTAACATTTGAGATTGTGTAAAGAAAAAAAAAATTTTTTTCCTTGCCAGTAAATTGGCTTGGAAGTGCGATTAGCTCACAAATCAAAATAATCATTCGAAGGAGGGTTAGGAATAGAGAATAAAAGCAAAAAAAAAAAGCAATCAAGAAACGAGAAATAGGTGTTAATCAAGTAGCATAAAACACTTTGTAAAACCAAATTTGCTTTTTTTTTTCTTCTTCCGAATTCGCTATCACAGTATTAAATAGAGACGGGGATAAATCACTAGAGTATCCTTTATCAGTCGGATTTATATTATAGAACAGCGGTATAAAATCCAATAAAAGTAACAATGTCGATTTTCAATCCATATACTAGAACAAATTACCACCAAAATGAGAGAGAAGTGGAAAATGTAGATATAGCGTTTCTGACAGATCAGGAGGCCGAGGAACGAGCAAAGAAAGCGCTCTCCGAACAACTAGCCGAAAAAGGCCAGTCAATCAACGAACAAGTTTCCAGTGGCGTTGGCGATTTTCTTTCACAAGTAGATTTGGGGGAGGTGTATTCAAAATTAACGCCATTAGGTGCTGGCATAGAGTACCTCTCACTGGAGGATAATAATGGGGCTGCAACGGGTTCAGGCCTTCCTTCAAGAAGCTGGAGTGACGATCTATGTTACGGAGCAGGAACAGCATATTTGGCAGGTTTGGGAACAGGTGGTCTGTGGGGGCTTTTAGAAGGAAACAGACTGCCTGCCAAGAATTTCAAAATCAGATTGAATGGAATTCTGAATGCTATGACACGACGAGGTCCATTTGTTGGCAATTCAGCAGGTGTGTTGGCAATGTACTACAACGGCTTGTATGCGATGATTGGCGCATATACAGGCAATAAAGGTGGCTACAGTACCAGCCTTTATGCCGCAGCCACTACAGGTTTGGTGTTCAGAGCAACAAAGGGTCTCAAGAGCGCCGCAAAGGCATCTATTGCGTTTTGTGGAGTTATGGCGGCATACAAGTTTGCAACAAATTACAACGAGATTTTGGATAGCTACAAAGCCAAGAGCGAAAACGTCAATCCTAAAATGACAGCTTGAGTGCACAGTTTATTACAATATCGTTCTTTTCCTTTACAAAATACCGTTCCAAATGTAATTATTATACGTTTTATTTCTACTTGCTATTAGAACTAGCAATTGCTTTTTATTTACAAATATATCAAACTATTACGAAATGAATAAGGATGGAAAAGGGTCGCTTTTACTCAAAACTAGTACATTGTGTGACTGTGACAGGTAGCCTTTGATATAACCCTTGTCAATTAAGTTGGCCAACATGAACAAGGTTGAATTGTTATCTGTTTGGCCAGAAAACTTAATTGTACATGATGTTATCATATCAACGCCAAGCCTCGAGTTTTGCTTATTAATTAAATATATTTTTTTTATAAACTTGGCTAGCACAATCTGTCGAATAGTTTCCATGCTGGAATATATTCCAAACCGAAACAGATAATGGTCGCGTTGTTTCATGAACTCTTCAAATTTAGATATATTTCCCGTTCGTAATGCATGAACCATTGGCAAGTAGAGGGCTTGAAGTACTTTATGTTTGCGAAGTAGTTTGGGTGACACTAGTTTTCCATTGATAATGTTTGTTGGGATGAGATATAGCAGAACCAACATCTTATTTCTAGTTGCCTTATAGCTAATATTCTCTAATGCGTATCGTAAATTCTCTGCAGCCTAGTAAGGTAAAGAAAGGTGCAAAACAGGGTGAAAAAAAAAGTTAAAGGTATATTTACATTTATGCACGTATAGCGAAACTTCCCAGTTTGGTAGAGACTCATGTATATAAAATAGCATGACCTAAGCTATTGAAGCTTACCTGTTTATAATTTTCCTGTCTAAAATTCAATACCCCCAGATAATATCGGTACGTCACCTTATCTGCTAAGCAAAATTTCTCAATATCAGGCAGCGTTCTTGATGCTTGAATGGCCCGAATAACATTTTTGCACAAATGATAGCACTCCAGCTTGAAATATAGCTTGAATAGAGTACTTCCTAGCCGATACGTTCCCCATTTTCTCGAATTTTTATCCAGTGCTTCGTTATCAGTAATACATGCGCTAAACGATTTGTTGATATACCACGCAGCTTGAGATTGTTTTGAGTTTTCTTGCTCACTATCTTCTCGTATTTCTTGTTCGCTTTGCTGATAGTCAGCCTATAGTCAATATTCATTAGCACCTGGGTTTATAGTATGCTCACACGACACCTTTCCTTAGGTATTTGCACTTACATTTTCCGAAATAAAAATCAAATCGTCATTCAGTAGATATAGAAGCTTTAATACCCATCCTCGTTGGAAAGTAAATATCTTTAAAAAGTTGCTAGTGATGATTGAATACATTATTAGTACAAAAGTCTACAAGCATTAAACTTTTGTTAAACACTATACATGTATGTTCTGCGGATGAGAAAAGAATAACTATAACATATATTACCTCAATAGGTTGATGTGACTATTGTATGCTTTGACAAAATCGTTATTTTGCAAATGGTATATCACCTCGTAATGTAGTTTTAAAATCTGACTCCATGAAGCATCATGCAACGTATCCTCAATGTAATTTAAAGCGTAGGGATTCTATATATCCAAATGACCATATTCTTGTATAGTTATTATAAATTTCTCATTTTTTAACAAGGTAGCTAGACAATCTTCAATTTTCATGCATATGTTAAATAAACAGAAATACTGGTTTTCCTTTGTGTATTCAATTTAGAAAATACTAGATATATGAATAGAAAGCTTACCAAATTGTACGAGGCTCTTGGCAAAGGATTAGGAATCCTGAATATACCCGTTAGAATATCCACATTTTTTATTGATAATCCATAATTCAGATTCTGTACTTCTGAATCTATTATTTGCAATATTGACATTCCGTCTATTAACTACTTTCCCTGAAAATATGGAAAATTGTACGTAGCTGGAAGTAATACTATTCTTGATGCTCGAGGACGTTTTGCTTCTTCGTCGTCTTTTTTTATAGTTGTTTCGATAATGTATAAATGTTTTGTTTCGTTTTTACACTTTTTGCATTCTTAATTAAAAAATTATCTAAAATTGGTAGATTGTATTTAAAAATATTTTGGTATTCGCGGTTAAATTTGATGAAAAATTAAGCCAGCTAAGAGCATTCAAACACTTTAAATTCATCATTAAAATATATCAAAACAATTACAAACAGGCTCTATTCTTCTAAATTTGTGGCTTGATACGAAATAATCTTGTAACATAAATACAAAAGACAATAATAGAATAATATAAAATCGAAAGAAAGAGGTGGAAGCTACGATGGTGATCATTCCCGATATCCACAAAAAGATCAGGCGCAAGTTTAACAAGAGCACTGGGTACGATGAAGAGCTAGAATTTTCAAAGTTCAACAGCTTAGAAAACAGAATTTTGCAAGCCCAAGATGTCAAAGGCATAAATATTTCCACGTCAAAAACCAATTTGAATACTTTTGGAAACATGTATATGTTTTCAGTGCTGACCCCAACACAATTACCACCCAATTCTGCTTCTAGTACCTTGCAGAGAAATGCACAAAGAACAGGTGCTAACAATAACGTCAATACTGCTAGTTTTAGTCAGGTTGGGTATTTCACTAGTAATGTAGACCTACCAAGAGTTGCAAATACAAAAAGACAAGTTGAAAATATAACAAATGGCAACAGGGGAGATACCTATAACGATGGCGCAACGTTTTATTCTGTCGAGACACAAGAGGGAGAGGGACTTGAAACTAAATACACACCTATAGCAAAACAATCTTTTAAACAGCGCCAGACTAAAGGAAAGAGACCAAATCCTGTTGCAAACCAACAAGATAAACAGGAAACAACGAAAAATGTCATAACGGACGATGCACAGGATGGAGCAGGTAGCAAGCATAAATACTTGCTATCAGGTGTGGTTTATCCGGAAAAAAGGACAGTCACTGGATCTACAATTTTTACGTTAAACAAAAACGGTGTTGGTGATGTAGGAGGGCAGGACAAACATTCAAGAATCGGAATAGAGTGGGCATCGGTGATGGGAAAGAACTACAAAGACTATCACTCTAGGGTAATGACACTCCTATACTGTACTTTTTTTTATTTAAATACTCGAAGTACGAGCCTTAGTAGTCTAACTTTCAAATATTATGGTATATATTCTCTGTAGTATTTAGTAAATTATTCAATCCAAAAAAGAAATAAGTGGGGTGTGACGCTTTTGGCTGGAAATAGCAAAAAAGAGCTCTTTGGCGTTACAGGGCTGTACAGAAAGGCATTTGGAAGCAACGCTTACGGTGATAACATCAACAACCAGGAGATTGTCATCGGAGGTGAAGTGTATTTGGGAATGCGTGAGACTATAGGAGCAAGTAAGCTACACTGACTTCATCTTAGTTTAATGCCATGATAAAGCTAAATAGAGTCAAATATATATAACTTGCGACAACAATTATAGACTCATTGGGGATAAAGTATGTCATCAAAAGTGTTGAGGATCAAGATTCGACTGAACTCCAAAAACCAAAGCCCACACTAAAACCCACACAGAAGAAACAAACGGTTAAATCATCTACAAGTATGCTGATCAATCCAATTATGGGACATGTAAAACTAACACAATACAACGACTTTCTCAACAGCACACTGAGGTTATGTCAATGTTATGACTTCAATTTCCATAGCAACTACAGCAACTTGAAGATGGGTGCCAAACTGAACCTGTTTAATAAACAGCTGTCCACTGAGTTTGTTTCTGGAAGCCTAGATTTCCTTGGTAACAAGAAAAACAATGGTGTCAGTGATGGCAAAAAGGCAGGGATGTATGTTGGGTCGCATTATGGATCAGGTTTGGACTTTTTGGCGGATTCTAAGCTTATTATTGAGTTGAACAATGCTAGTAGGAACACCAAAATCAGAGTCGGGGTTAATGGCAAGAGAGAGGTTGGAATTTCCCTCCAGCTATTTTTCTAATAAAGTATATAAATATAATATAGAACAAAACGCACTATGTGAACAGGAATAGTGTTAATGTCAGTATGGATACGAGTTTTGATGTTGTTGGTAGTAGTGACCAGGGTCGGACCTGAATAGATTCTCCGCATCTTGGTTTGCCACTTTTAGATTTCTTTTCATATTCATTGAGAATTTGTTACTGGGGATGTTACTGCTTCTATTGATAAAGCCATTGGCATTGGAAGGGCTATTTTCACTGGTACTATTGAAATCATCAATAAACTTCATTACCACTTTTTCGCCGCTTTTCACTATAATTGGGATGTTTTTATTGATTATACTTATACTTCTTCCTCTAAAGTTGGTGGCAATACCAGCCCCATCACCATTGTGAATGATATTGTCGTTGTCTTCGTTGTTGGCACTGTGCTCGCTTTTTCTAGTATTTCTATTTTTGAATGCAGTGTTATTGATAGACAAAAAACTAGGCAGCACATACTGGCTTTCATCCCGATTTGGATCACAAGTTGTGTTGCCATAATTCTGCCTTTGGTCCTGCACGCCGGTTTTCCTAGCAGATCCGCTTATATTTCCGATAACTCCACTACCAGCTGCATAGCAACTATTTAATATTATAAATACTACATTTTCTGTTTTTTTTGTTTTAAATGATGGAAAAATTTGATCCAATACTGCCGACTCCAGAAGAGCCAGGCCGCTGGCCGATTGTTCATCAACCAAAACTTTGTCAGTTACCAACAGCTTTATTGCCGCCTGGACGGCCATTTGTTTAGTGACTGAAATCGGAATAATGGGGTGCTTAGTTAAGATTTCCGGCTCCAACACTGGACCGTCTCCTACACAGTCAACTGCTATTATTGGAATTGTCGCCCCAGCTGAACTTGATGTTGGTGTAACACCACCTACTTCATTAGCATCTTGGTATTGCTTTCGCGTTAATTTGTTGCTATTATTGCCGCTGTTGCCGATTGCATTGACTCCGTAAACCTCATGTATTCCCTTGACCAACCCTTTCAACATACGTGAATTTTCCCTAGCATTTTTTGTTAGTGATGTAATTATTACTGTTGGAACTGTTTCTGGCTTTATTTCTTTTATAATCTTGCTAATGCCGGAAATATACTCTCTTTCATACTGCTCTATATTATCAACACTTAATAATATCGGATTGCTACCTACATTCCCACCAACTCCACTTTGCAAAATGTAGTTTTGTGCCACTTTGTTGGAAATTTCTTCGCTATCTCCGTACTCTACTATCACAATGTTACTATATTTTTGTTGCTGTTTCAGTTCTTTGAGCTTGGAATAGTCATTTCTGTTATGATTAGTATACTCATCAACTGGGTAGTCTGATTTGATTCTTTCGGATTCTTCTTGTTCGACCATATAACCATTACTACCGGCAATTTTGTTGTATTTGGGAATAAACGCAATCAATTTCAGTTGTAACGCCTTGCTACTCGCACACATTCCCAGCATAAACTCGAGCTCATCGATTTCTCTGCTTTCGTTGAATGTTTTAGGCTGCTCACCATTTTTTTCGTTTTCTTTACTATTTTTCATTGATATTTTTCTCGTGCTACAAGTTAGCACAATTTCGGTAACATGTTTTTCCTCCTTTAAGTGTTTACACATGTGGTATAATCCTCGCAGTCTGTATGAATTAATAACTTGATGCATGTTTTCCAGTTTCAAGTAAACAGATGCACCACTGAATTCCTTGCATTCAAATGATTTTACTGGCGTTTCTACATACTCATCCATTCTTTTGACTTTGGTATTTCCTCTATCTTTCTATTATCAATTGTTTCTCTGGCTACTACCCACCTAATCTCCCCTGTATCTAGTCTAATACCAATATTTTATCTTTTTTTAATTTTCTTTGAAAAGTATTTGCATTTATAATCCTTTTGCTTGACATAAATTCCCACAGCCTCTAGTATTTGTTTATTTTAGCTTTTTTTTCTCCATAAAAACAGCTTTGCTCTATCAGCTACAATGTCGAAATTTTATTGTAAACAATGGCAGCAAGTATCTGCGAATGAAAAACCAACTTGAATATATATGTTTTTCAAATTTTTGCAACTACCACCTACAAATTGAGCTTGGTGCAAAATCACTAAAAGACGCCTAGACACAATTATATAGATCGGCTGTGTCCTAGAAAGCCGCCTCTATCTACCAAACCCAATCTTAACTTTAACCCTAACTCCAACCCGCATCTCTCTGGATTCGCTACGATGTGTTCCAGATAATGGCCTATTATTGTGGCTTGGTTGGCCCCTTGGCTATACCACTCTCTTCTCTCTCTCTCTCTGTCTCCCCACCCTCCACCCCCCTACTGCTGTTAGTTTATACAGTCTTGCCATCAAGTAAATGGTGTCTGTGGAGCTGATGTTTCTCAGCACCCCCCCCCCAAAAAAACGTGTTTTTTTTTGTATCCACAAAGCTCCGTTGGCTTTATTATAACACTACCGCTTTTTATTTAATAAGACACTTAACCAGTGTTATCATTAAATGCACCAGCAACTACGAAATAGTGTACGTACGTTGCTGGATGGAAAAATAAAGATAAAATATTTTTTAGGAAATGTGCTATGTATAAGCCTGAGAAATTCCTTAGAAACCCAAAGAAGGGAACTTGCTGTCATATCCTGGAACAGTGTATTCGCCCTTTTTGACCATCTCCTCAACCTCAGTCATGGTCTCTGGACGGGCCTGGCACACATCGATGGTTGTGAGTTCGTCAACAGGTCTGGCAGCTTGAATGTTTCCAATTGTTTCCTTCAATCCAGCCAATCTGTTCTGGAGGTCGACTGAATAGTCTTTTGCGGAGGTGGATGCTGATTTCTCAAGCTGCTCGATAGCCTTCAATTGCTCGCTGATTTCCAGCTTAACAGGCTTGAATGCTGCGTATTTCTTTTGCAACTTGTCTACTACCTCGGTGTTTTTGAGCACGCTTCTGTAATATTCAAAATCTATTTCTGTCTTTTGCGCATTCAGTGCACTCAAATCTCTGTCAGTCTCGGTAAATTTCTTGTTGAATTCCTGTAAAGCCTTGACGATCTCGGGTCTTTTTGAAAGATTTGCTGAAAGCAAGGGCCAATCGATTTTGGTCAACAATGTACGTCCTGTTACTGACATTTTGTTTAATCTTTTCTGTTTTTATACCGTTCTAAAGTTTGATTTTTTAAAATAAATTAAACAGATTAATGATCATTAGGAAAGCTAAAATTTTAGCAAGCTTATCGGAATAAATGATAACGCAAAATCATTCGAGTAGTATTTGCAGTATTCCGTATTGGAGGTTAGAATGTATATATAATGCTTTTAACATAAAACAATGCGAGAATTAACTTACTCTGTATTGATAACGCTCTAACGTTACTAAGATTTAGAATATTGCTTATAAAAAAACAAGTCAAAAGTACGAAATTAATGCAGAGGGGTAATTTTTATCGCTTACACCCTCAGGCCTATCATTAGTAACTTCCAAAAAAAAAATTTCATCCAACCCAATTTTTACTCCGTTTTGTATGTTATTTTGTTATTTTATATTACATTCTGACTTTATTTGCTGAATTTTACTTTTCTTTTTTGCCTTACTCAAAAAGTGGTAATTTGGATTGGTTTGCCATGAAAATTCAAATTGTGCAAAGGCATTTCTTGATAATAAAAAAAAATAATACTAAATAGATAAAAAATTTTCAATCTTTTTTTTCTCGCAAAATTCTGTTTTTTTTACTCATTTCACACTTGCTGAAACAGGCTGTTTTACAACCAATTTTTGGAACTCCAAATCAAACTGATAATCAAAATTAAATGAAGCTTTATGTATTGTGAGGCTTAGTGCAACATTCATTAAAACACATCCTTTTCAATATCTTTATATTTTTGGATGAAGATGAAAAATACAAAGCGTTGAACTGCCCAAGTTTCATTATGTACGAATTTGCTTAATATGCGGACCATAATTTAACAGAAAATACAAAAATAACACCTTTATTCTTTATCTAGGGGCACCCGCTACCAATGCAGTATATACCTGTTGTTATGTGAAGAAAGTTGTTGGTTTGTTTTCACACACCAAAAAAATAATATCTAACAGCCTACTTAGCGCATGGTGCCTGAATGTGTTTGGTTTTTCCATCTTGACAATAGCAATTTCATAATACTACAACTTGAATCACCAAAGTTACCAAGTGAATGTGTAAATTGGGTAGGACTTCTGCGGCATGTACTGGAAGTTTGCTGTTTATATGTTCACTTTATTGTGCACTTTACACAGAAGCTTATATGTGTGTATGTATGTACATTTGCCATTATGAGTATGAACAATTGCTTTTCCTCCACACCCCTACACTTCTAGTTGGGTCATTTTGTGCAAACTTCAAATCACTTAGTAATTCGTCCAGATTTGATGTGCTGAATTTTGAACATTTCAGAAATATTTTTTCTGATCATCAACTGAGAGAGTAAAAAAGACCCCATGAAAATTTTTTCGCCCCAAATACATCAAAACTAAAAGCTGTTTAGTCAAGAAAATTTGTTGGATATAGATTTAAACGATACCGAATCACTAGTATTCTACAAGGACTTTTAGATCAAAGCCATAATAGAGGTGCATATATACAGAAAAGGGACAGAATGGACTATTCAAGTGCTGGTAAATCATATGGAAATAACTCTGAGGTACAGAAGGTTACAAAAACAAGTAAAAGCGGGCACGGAAATGGAATGGAAGTGGATGCAGGTGTACGTGATGTAGGAGAATTTAATGAGAATATGAGAAACGAAAATGACAGTGGGCTACCACCGCCACTAAAGGAGATTGACGAGCTAATGGTAGAGCAAGAAAGATCTGAGGTGGAAAAAACAGGCTTTATTACCAACAAGGTACATATACGTGAAATAGCTTTGTATATAGAACAATTCTTGACCACAATCTTACACGAAAATTGCTTTTCTTAACTATACTGGATGAATAATGAAATACGGCCTATAATAATTAATGTAAAATAAATAAATAATATAATAATATAATAATATAGGTTCAGGCCTTGTCGACGCGCAACCAGGAAAATGGCATCGAGAGTGAAATCCGCAAGAAGTTTATGGAAACCATTGTAAAAGAGTTTGGGGACGAGATAGACAGGCTTAGAGAGCGGGAACAAATGGATAAAAATAAAATAGCGGTGTTGAAACAGGCGCTGGAAACAGGACTGGGCACATATTCGGAAGAAGATATAAAGGTGCTAAATAAGGAGTTATAGATAGGGCGAGACGTACCCCTGGGAATTTAGAGCATTTACAAAAGAGACAGAGGTATTGTAGTAGGTGTCGTATTTATTGACATCAACATCATGCATATTCAGCCATGCATCGGACAACCTACCGGGCATAGGCATTTTGGGTTTACCTATCCGCTTTTGGGCACTGGCTGCACTCTGGACAGATGCTGCAGAATTGGAGGACGAATAATGTTGGTTGATGTAGTCCATGCTTGTTTGGCCAAAGTTTGGTGGAAGATCAGTGGCTTTGGCTCCAATATTGCCATTTAACAATAGAGGGAAATACTCATTGAGGACCTGTGAAGAGAGTGCCGACGCTAGATTCATCTCTGGTAACATTTCTGAAGCCTCCTGTCTTTTTTTGGCTGGTTTGACTTCGCCATCATAAACATAACACAAATTTCCATATCCTATCTTCATGGTATTCGCTAGCTGGTCGTTGTATACAGTAACTTTATCTGACAATTTTGCTGCTGATCCATCTTTGTTGATTCCACTGTAAGCATACATGTTTTGTGCTTGAATATTCTGCCACTTCCACCAGATTCTGTCCATATTCGAGTGGTGTAAAAAAAAGAATATATCATTTGGTGAATGTTTTGATGACATATCTCCCGCTATTCCATTGTGGATCGATGCGTGTAACCCATATTCTAAATTGTTTCTAAACGAATCGTATGTGGTACTTGTCATCAAGATGTTGCTTATCCTCTCCGGGCTTTCCCAACTTTTTATTTTTGCACCGTTGTTGAATATTCTTTGTAGACAATGCTTAGTTGGAAATCCCATCGTCCATTGCCCTTGCATTCCATCAACTACACAGTTGTTTCCTCTCCCATTGCCTCCAGCGTAACTAGATGTAAAAACCTGACTTGCCGCTGGATCGCTAAAATCTCTTGCTGAATCCCAATACGGCAACATGAATTTTGGGTGAAACATTTGCCCTACTCTTTCAAAATCAGCAGCAAACATACGATGAAATGGCAGGAACATTGGTACAAAGTGAATAGGATCAAAAAACTTTTCATGAATATATGCGAACCACGTAAACCATCCCAAGTCATACATTACAGTAACCACGTTTTTAAACAAACTCAATTCCAGTCCTGTCAATGATCTTATTTCCTTTCGTGTCACCACTGATTTACATTTTGGTACTGTCGTTTGTCCTGACACACTTACTATGTTCAGTAAATGCACTATCCAAGCTATACTTTTAATCTTGCTAATTTTCATGCTTTTGTTTTTGTTTGA
Source organism: Zancudomyces culisetae (assembly GCA_001969505.1). Taxonomy (NCBI): domain Eukaryota; kingdom Fungi; phylum Kickxellomycota; class Harpellomycetes; order Harpellales; family Legeriomycetaceae; genus Zancudomyces; species Zancudomyces culisetae. Next base: position 16,487 of record LSSK01001925.1, read on the forward strand.
GGTTGGTGTCTTTATAGTTATCTTGTGAAATCTAATTATTTACTCTTCTATTCCTAATAAACAGCTCTGAGTTTTATATATTTAACGTTGCTCATTGATATTCGCTTTTATGAGCTAAAGGGGAGGAGGGAGGCACCCTGCCTTTAAATTGTTTTCTGAATTTTTTAGGATTTTTTTTATCCTATGTTCGTTAAAGAGCGAATATACCAATGTATTAAATATACAAACTCTGAGCTTATTTATACAATTGCACACCATGTAAAACAATTGTCATTATGCCTGATTTACATGTGATCTCTTTTATATTATACATTGCATTATTTTTAGAATAAAGTATTGCTAGAAGCAGAAAGGTTGTTATTCTATCTGGCCTCTTTTGCTAGCGGAGAATATGGTCATATCCCATTATAGTAAAAGTTAAACTTTCGACGTTAAACAGACTCAGCTCACCACCGTACATCATAAATGCCTGCCTTTACCGACTATTGTTGGTTATACATCGGTCTCTTGTGCTTTTGGTTATGTTAATATATATTTTCGTTGGGATAAATACAATTGAATGATTTTAGATGTACTTTTATCTTTTTGACAAAAGGTAAAACGGCAGAATTAATAAATAATAACCCCTCTCCCCCCTATTCCCCCTCTCATACGCGGGTTGATGTATTTGAAGCGCTACATCTTGCAAAATACCCAAAAGTTCAAACTTATAATACATTAAAATTGTGCTTAGATTGGCAACTACAGCTCTTGTCTTTGGATGTATACAAAGCAAATTAAAGTGCAAGTGTTCGCATACGGGCTTTCTAACCCCTACTTGTTACAACTAAATTGGCCCATCTCTTCAAACACACCACTTATTTTTTTTATAGTTCTACCCTATATTTTGACCTCTGCTTCTATGATTTTACACTTTCTTTAATTTGATTATCATTATATTTTGTAAATCAGAATTGGAGCACACAAAAACTTCAAGGACACTCAAATACAAAATTTCATTGAATTTGCAGGAAATCTCTGCTAAAATACATGTATAAATGGTTAGGAAGTGCCTGTTTAGAGGATTTTTTTATTGGCAATCCTCAATATTTTTTGGAATCCATTTCTTCAAACCATAACACCTATAGTGGAAAAAGGAATGACAGCCAACCCCGTATTCTAGATAATTTTTCGTATATTGAGAGTAGATTAGTTTAATAATGAGTACACGATAACAGATGCACAAAACATATAAAAATGTGATTTAACTGCTGATATAATAATTGTAGATACTACACTTAATCTAATGTGTGTTCAGCTAAGTTGGTAGCTCAGTTTGATATACATTGATTTTGTCTGTTATACTCAGACCACGAATCACTTAACTAGTTCTGCTACTGTTGGAAATGCTTATGATGTACTTCTGTTTTAGTATAATAATAAAAAACATCAAGTAAAGAATAAACTTGCAAAGTAATAAATATTGTAATACTAAAGTTTACTCTTTCCTACAACCATGTTCTCATTTGTAATCCTAATTGACACACTAGCAAAAAAAATGTAACCACTAAATACAGCGCTACAAAATTTAAAAAGGAAACGCCCGATGTGGGGCTCGAACCCACAGCCTTGAGGTTAAAAGCCTCACGCTCTACCATTGAGCTAACCGGGCAATTTTTTTGTTGCACTTTTTCTATATATTTGATGCTATATTGGATTTAATTTGAGTGGTTTATCATTAATTTTTTAGATTTTACTTTGTTGCCTCTTTTTTAATATATTTTCAAGTTAGTATAGTTATTTAATCATATGTTACCTTTTTACTATTTCTAATCTCAAGAGGAATATCAAGCCAATAGCTAAAACATTTTCACAAAGAAAACGAGATAATCAATTTTAAATCTTTAGCTCACAGTAATTCAATACAACCTCATATATTGACAGTTGTTCATTTTTGCAAAGTTATATTTATTTTAAAAAAGTAATAAATTTATCATTTTCCAACATTGAGCCCATTATGCTTTGAAAATAGTGTTTCTCTACTGGTAAGGCAGCGCGATAATGCTAACATCATTTATTATGTGTGATATCTTCTGAAAATCACACTTGTTTGTTGAAGGATGTGGTTTGATGAATGATTGTGAATACCTTATTCCTAAAAACCTGGTTTATTATCTTTTTCTGCTATGAGATTAGGCGAAAGGATGCCTCTAAAACTTTCTTGTACAAAATAAACAACTAATATACAAGAGACCCAACTACTTGATACCTATCATCAAAAAATGCAATCCACTTGTTAAGTTCTTTCCACTCGTTCTCTGTAAAGCTGGAAAGATCATATATAGAATCACCAGGTCTTGGGATGTGTTCCGGATCTTTTGTAAACTTTGCTAGATTGACAGTGGCATCCTTTCCAGCAAGTATTTCGTATGACCCTCCTCTGCCGTAATACTGAGTTCGATGCGAGACATCATAGACTTTTCCCTTTATGGCGATGTATATCAAACCACTCGGGTTGTTTCCATCGTATCTGGACAGCGATTCAAGGTCAAACGTTTTTCCTGGTTCAGAATACATCCTTTTTTGTATTTTCGACTAAATTTACTTTTTTTTTATTACTGCAACTTTGAAGTTTTGAATACAGATTTTGCCCCTATTTAATACCATTTAATATTATTTTTATGTTTAACCTTTTTACTTTTTCTTGCGACTATAGCCTATATTGAACTCAAGAATAATTGGAGGTAGTAATATTTACCTGCTGAATATTTCTGCAATGCCAAAGATGTTTTAAAGCTGAAAATGCCTCTTGTAATATGCTAAAGAGTGAAAGAGTGAAAGAGTGGAAGAAGAAAGATGGTTATTTAGGTTAGTCATGAGATTTTATACCAAATTTATTACACCGATTTTCTCCAACTATGTTGTTTCATCATTATCTTGTCTTAATTAAGAACATTCGGTCAATTTAATTTTTTTGATGATTTTTTTTTCTCACCAAACATGCGTTTTATGATAGCTAAGCTTATTGGGTGTTTTTGAATGAGTTGATTTCTGATATTCAGGTTCAAGGGTTTTCCGAAGTTTTGATGTTTAGGTAGCGCTGTAAGTCTAGTTTTTACTCCTCCTATCTTATTCAAGCCTTGGAGTATAATAGAGCTGCAAAATAAAGGTAATACATATCCACAGTCAAAAATATGAATTTAATCTCCACAACCTACTTGAGTACAACCCCAGAGATGCTACAATAAAGCATTGTTATCATTTTTGAAACTTTTTTGGTCCATTAATATCATTCTTGTGTGAGCGCGTGCTAATTTTGCCATATTATTTCTTGTTTGTTTGTTTTTTCACTGCAAATCCTTATTAATAAAATAAAGAGAGAGAAAAGGGGTATAAAAGAAATACGCGGCGAGTACAAGTATAGTTTTAATAAGTTGCTGCACAAAACTTTAGTGTTTTTGATCGAGCTGGTAATACTATATCCGTATTTTTTGAAAAAATGAATTGTTGTGGGATTTGAAATGCTGCTACATACTTATAGGTAATTCAAAAAAAGTCATATCCTTGAAGAAAAAGATCCAAGTAAGCCAACCTCAACAACTTTTGACCTATACTTTTTTCTTTTGTAAAATCTAATCTTGGTCTCAGTTCTGGCCTAACTAGGCACATCATCTGGTAGAAACGATGAACCGTTTTCTCATATCAAAGTGAAAAGTACTGATATTACTCGTCTTATGCGTCATTGCTAATACTCGTGTCCTTTTTTTAGACTCCTATCAGTATTATTAACTAGGTTTACTATAAGAACGTCTCAAGAATTATAGTAAACTGACCCCTTACTTGAACTAGCAATTGAAAGACTATCCTTTTCAATCAAACTTGGTTCAACATGGCAAAGTTCGTCATCAAGGAAAACAAAAAAAAATGGCAAAGTTGATTCATCAATCAACGGATCAAAATGCAGATTAATAAGTGGTCTGATAACTTTTATGTGTAAAATTCAACACTATATTTTTTCATTTTTGATAATGCATCCTATCTTTTTGAGATGCACAAAAAGCATATAATAGCCTGAAGTTTTGAAAAGACAGCTTTGATAAAAGTTTAAAGTCTTGATAAAGCAGCCTTGGATTTGCTTTTAATACGTCTAGGTATCAATGAGCATAGGTTCTTCATATAAAATAGGTGTTAGGCATTAACTAAATGAAAAATTCAAAAAAATTTTTGGGTCGGGTATATAATGGGCAAGACCTAGAACAATAAGTTGCCTTTTCTCTTTTCTCTTTTCAACAAAAAAGTAGAGATTGAAAATGCAAGTAAGAAGCAGATGATAGCCAAATAATCTTCTATCACAGTTCCTTTTAATATAGTGTAGCTTGTACCCGTCTCTCATGCTCTAAATCCTCATATAACTCGAAGGCTCTAATTCGAAGGTGAATGAGCGTGATTTATGGGAAGTGTTCGTCCCTCCCTTTTTAATGATTGGATGAATTATAATATCACTAAGGCTTTTGTTTTGTAATATCAATTAGTATTTGCTTTTTTTCCCTGCGTTTTTAGGTAATTTCCAATTATCAACTATCAATTATTAATTAAAGGTATTAACTGTTGATATAGAAGCTTGGTAAATCAAAAAAAAAAAGATAAATCGGAAAAATTTTTTTAGAACAAAACAACTATATATATATTTAAGTATCACAAGGTATAGTACGCAGAATAATTCAAAGTACAATAATAGAAGAAAAAAATAATGGCACCAATTGCAAGCAAAGGAGAATCTGGAACAGCAAGAGTCTTGGGTTCCGCAACAGCTGGAATCTCGGAATTGTTCCTGTTCCATCCAGTGGACACAATTACCAAAAGATTAATGAACAACCAAACCAAGATTTTTACTTCAGGTCAGCCACTCTCTCAAGGCATCAGTACCTTCAACAAGGTTATATTTAGAGATGCAGCTGAAAAAGGTTACTTCCGCCGATTTACATCGTTGTTCCCTGGGTTAGGATACGCAGCAGGTTATAAAATTTTGCAAAGAGTATACAAATTTGGTGGACAACCAGTGGTAAAAGATTATTTGAACAAGCACTACGGCTCAGATTTTACTAGGGTATTTGGAAAGCGCAATGGGAACGCGATAATGTTTGCAACTGCCGGTAGTTTGATCGGAATCGGAGAGGTTGTGTTGCTTCCACTGGACGTGCTGAAAATCAAAAGACAGACAAATCCAGAGGCGTTCAAGGGTCGTGGTGTATTTAAGATTATTAGCGAAGAACGACTCAACCTGTACAAGGGTACAGGATGGACCATGGCGAGAAACGCACCAGGTTCGTTTGCGTTGTTTGGAGGCTCCGCAATTGTGAAGGACTACGTTTTTGGATTGCGCGATTACAACAAGGCTACATACTTCCAAAACTTCTGTGCTAGTATTGGTGGTGCTGTTGCAAGTTTAACGGTTTCTGCTCCATTGGATGTGATCAAAACCAGAATCCAGGCCAAGAACTTTGAGGTTAAAACTTCAGGATTCACGATCTTTAAGGATCTGATTAAAACCGAAGGATGGGGTGGATTGTTTAAAGGTTTGACCCCAAAGATTTTGGTTGTTGGGCCTAAACTTATCTTTTCATTCACCATTGCCCAGATTTTGATTCCTGAATTTGATAGAATGCTTTCCAAAAAAGCCGCTTTATAATTACCTACACTTGTCAAATAAATTATAATTGCAGTTTTTGTTTTTGTAGTTCTATATATATTATTTCCATACTGCAGTTCGCGTGCCTTAGGGAACGTTTTTCCAGTGGTGCATGACCAAAATCTCGATTCTATGCCAAAGTGCACTTCTTGTTCTATTTAACAAATATAAAATCATAGCAAATATCCAAATAAGGAAAGGAAGGTGATATGCAAAAAGCTAATCACACTACGCCAGACTTTGCTTGAAAAAAACACTAGCAAAATTGTAGCAGCTTTGTGTTCTGAGGTCATACCTGCGAATGAGTAAGTTCACAAAAGTGCAGGTAAAATGTTAACATATTATTAGAGACATTCAACTTACAAACAAAGTGCTTGCCATTTAATACTCTGGTTTACATTGGACCTTAAGAAATCACGCGCTCCAATGCAAATCGAGAAAAACGGGAACCTATAGCTGGGTAAATTAAGATACACTCACCATTGGTGAATTTTCAGATATTCGAATGAAAAAGCCAAGTTTGGCCAACCAATAATTACCTGGTATCAATATGGCCATGTTTTTATTGTAAATTGACAAAGGCAGCAAATACTACAGATAGATCAAGTTGGTGGCAAAAAAAAATTTTTATTTCTTGGTTTTTTTTTTTTTCATTCAATTTATTGAGTGGTTACAGTTCAACCATATACCAACTAAGTTTACTAGGATGAATATGCTGGTTTAGTCTTATAACTTGTCGATAGAGCCAGAAATTTCTAAAGCTTTAGATTGTATATATGTGTATTTGGTATAGTTGTGTGAAAATAATAATAATAATATGTATTTTTAAGGTAATTCAGAATGAAGAATATAAATATATATGAAAGGATAGGCAAAACAAGCGCAATTATTTACATAAAAGCGGAACTAGGTTGTAACTAACATTAAAATTTGGAATTGTAGATATAGTAAATATCGAATATGGCTGAAAAAATAAAGGAAATAGAAAGTAAAAAAAGCAATTGGGGTCATTTGGTAGCTGGTGGGTAAGTAAAATTTGAAATCTGTAGAAAAACAAATCAATTATTGTAAAAACAAAACGGTACCTAAAAGAAGAATAACAAATGTGTCATACAAACCTAACAGCGCAGGGGGGATGATCGGGACAATAGTTACGGCGCCATTAGACGTGATTAGAACAAGGTTACAGGTAAGATATAATTCCCAGTATTGACTTGTTTAAGGTATAGTTACGCAAAGTAAATCAAGCACAATAAAATAGATAATGCCATTAAAAACAAAATCCTGCACAAATAGTCATCGACATTCAGAATACAAGTCGCAGCACCTGGTGCTAAAGGAGTAGTAGCAGCTACAGCAGTATCAGCCGCACCAGCTGCATCAGCTACATCGGTAGTATTTAGATCCTCCACATTGAGTATATTAAAGCAAATAGTAACAACTGAAGGAGTAAAAGGGCTGTATCTCGGACTGGGTGCGGGACTAGTCGGAATAATACCGACAAGGGCTATTCAATTTTACTTTTATGGAAGTACCAAGGCAATACTAGAAGAACTGTACAACCGAAATGACAGTGCTCTAATCCATTTGATATCGGCAATGACATCAGGAGTAGTTACTGTCACAGCAACTAACCCAATATGGCTGGCCAAGACAAGAATGCAACTAACACGGCTCGATGGTGGGCCTAAGAGTGGCATTTTGGGCGGTCTACTGCAGATATATAAGATGGAGGGAATAAAAGGATTGTATAAAGGAACAACTGCATCGTATTTAGGAGTTAGCGAGGTGTGTATTCACTGGGTTATTTATGAAAAACTTAAAAAACTCTTTAGCGATGATGGACTCTCTGCGGCAAATAACACCACGCGGTGGGCCGGTTTAGTAGGCGCAGCTGGAATTGCTAAACTCATCGCAACCGTCATTGCATATCCCCACGAAGTTTTACGCACTAGATTGAGACAGCCTCCCTTGCCGGGAGGATCTTTAAAATACCAAACGCTTAGACAAACAGCAATGCTTATCTTTAAAGAGGAAGGCGTTAGAGCCTTTTATGGCGGCTTGGGGACGCATTTGATGCGAACTGTCCCAAACTCTGCCATCATGTTTATTACTTATGAATATGTTTTGAATCTGTTTCGCTGATGATTTTACAAAATGGAAAAAACATCATTAAGCGGAAATCAAATACATTTTCCTATTCCATACGCTTTTTAGAAACCTTCATCTAGTAAAATATGGTAATAGATTTATACTCTCACCACTTTTGTCGTTATCGCTATTTTTATTGTCGCCATCACGTACGCACTTGCTAATGTTTCTGTTGGGAGTACCGAGAACGCTGTTATCGACCGTAGTATCACCAAAGTTATTAGAAGTGCCGCGCCATTTGTTATCGCTGGAATTAGTCAACCATGCATCTGCTAACAAGGACTCGATGTTTGGCCGATCGGCTGGATTTGTTTTTAACGCCTTATTGATGAACTCGGTTGGCAAATCGGACAGTTTGGTCCACACTTTGCTATTTTCAAACCCATATTTGCCCATTAGTATGTTGCTAATCTCAACTCGTACTTCTTCGCTGCTAAATGGTGGTATTCCCGATAATATATAGTATGTTATTACTCCAATTGCCCAGATATCAACCGCTTTTCCGTGGCCTGTACGTAATATTACTTCTGGTGCAATATATCCTGGTGTACCACACAGTGAAATAAAGTCGTAATCAAAGAATAGCTCTTCGTCTTCGTTTTTTAAGTGGCTGTCACAGTCACAATCAAAGGTACATTTACAAGTCTCACGAAAACTTTTATTTGTGCTGTTTTTACTATTTCCAGTGGTGCTCTTAATATCTTCTACGACTCGCGCTAATCCGAAATCCACTATTACTATTCCGTCCTCAAAGTTTTTACTCTTAAACATAATATTTTCAGGTTTCAAATCTCGGTGAACAATTCCATTACTGTGCATGTACTGCACACCGCTTGCTATTTGTCGTATTATACCCTTGGCATCTTCTTCGGTATAGTGTTTTTTATTCCATATCATCTCAAACAGCTCTCCCCCTCTATATAACTCTGTTATTAAGTATATTTCCTGTATAGTTTCAAAATATTCGATCAATTTTAAAACCCGATCTTTTCCTACTTCAAATCGTGCATTTGCATCATCTCTATTGCTTTTATTCTCAATACTATTGTTATAAGAAGTTTTGACTCCACCATTCAACAACAGTTTTAGTATCCTTATTTCTTTTATAATTGTTTTTTCCCTCCCGATCATTTGCTTTTTACTCATTATCTTGGCCGCATACTTTTTCCCTGTAGCTTTATTGGCCACCACCCGAACATCAGCATATGTTCCTTGTCCCAAGATTTTCCCCACTTTGTACTTGTTTGGTAATACCAATACTTCCATTCTCTACGTCAAATTATCCAATTGATCTATATCTGCTATATAGCTATTATCTCTTTCTAGCGTAGTGATCTTTTGTATATACTTTACTCTTGATTAAAGATAACCAAAGTTTTTAAAAATACAGGGATCTGCGTTTATACACTCAAAAAGAACGCAAATTCCAAGGTCCTTCTTTTTGGATTTCCTATTCCTACAACTCCCTTTTCAAAAAATAAAAATATATATATATTTTTTGAAAAGCTTCCTTTTTTCCAATTGCTAGGACTTTTGCATATAGTATATGTTCTTTCTGCTTTTATTTCTGTTATTGTTTTTCATTTTTCATTTTTCATTTTGAGCCTTCCCACTTCAATCTAAATCGCTATTTCTGTTGACTTGATTGAGCTGTTTTTTTTATCCTTCCTATTTGCTTCGTACTGTTTTTATTTGTTTTTACTTGTTGTTTTTTTATGTCTGTATTCAAACAGTGCAAACTTCATGTTACTGTTGATGTCACAAAATTGAGAATGGGATGAGATAGGAGGGTGAGGGAGCAATATTGTGGTTTTTTTTGAAATTGGTATGTGTTACAAATTAATGACCAACAGCTTGGTGAGCTCCTATTCGTCCACACTTTAATTTTTTGACTTTTTCTTTGTAATAAAATTTTTTAAAGATGCCATTAGCCAACAGTAGAAAAAGCTAAAAATTGCCATAAAAAAACACTACATTTACCATTTCCGCTAATAGGAATAGCACTACGAAATTAGAGCAGTAGATAAATTGTGCCCAAAAGCATTTGCACACAATACTTTAAGATACTATTTTAAGATATAGAGTCACGTTGGATAGTCGTTCTATATTATTGCTTTTTTCAGAACAAACTCCGCGACGCCCTGAAAACATATTGTATAAATTACCTTGTTCGAATAAATAATTAAATTGTATCACTAATAAGAATGGTTCAGATTAACAAAAGAGAATTAAAGGATCGGACAAAAGAATTTCGTTTACTGTCTAACGCCCTACGAAAGAGGCAGGCGAGCTCTGGTAACAATGCACTAGATCGCCAACAACAACAAAAAGGGTCTATTATTGGTCATGACAAGAATGTGGCTAACCGATTTGACTATTTGAATAATCCAAACAAAAAACAAGAGAAAGAGAAAGAGGATGTCAAATACAGTGAAAAGACCATATTTGCCAAAAGCGCAAAAATGGTAGCCAAGGAAATACAGGATACCACATTGATTTTGGAAGAGCTAGCAGTCTGTAAGTGAATTAATGCTTTTCATATGCTTTAGTTGGTTTTCGTGTCTATAAAAGCCCCTTAATACTTTTCAAAGATATGGGGGAGGGAAGAGAAAATATTGTGACAAGTTAATGGAAAAGAATGTACTAAAAGATTTTGTGATATCTACCGTGTATAGTATCCAAACGGAGAACAATGTTTGAAGACTATTCGACGAAAATTAATGTAAAAAAAAGCTTACTTGTACTATTCATCCCTATTAACTATACAAACACAGTAAAGCATAAATCGTTAAAATCGATGTGAATAGGAATTGACAAACAATGTAAAGCAACGGATAGCCCTAATAAACAACCATATTGCAGACCTACAGAAGAAGGTGAATAGTGCAAAGGATAATAACACCGGTATAGGCGCAAACAGCGGTGGTACAGTAGGAAAACAAATAGCGCAACATAATTCTAACGTTGTAGTGCTATTGCAATCTAAACTTGCGAACACGAGTAACACTTTTAAAGGTGTCCTGGAAATAAGAAGAGAGGTAACTTTTTAAGGGAATAAACCGTTTGAAAAAGATTTATAATGTTGCTTTGGATTGTAAAATAGAACTTGAAAGAATCGACTGCGAGAAGAGAGAAGCTGTATGCTGGAAAGCAGGATTCCTTGGATATAGGTTTACAAGGTATTATATAAACACATAACGTGGAGGCGTGGGTGAATTTGAGAAGTTGTAGTGCAGTATCAAATTTATATTTTTTAACAGCGAATGTTAGGTTTGATATTAATCGAAATGAATATACTGTTAGAAACACCCCGCTATATGTCGAAGAGACGACAGAATCGATATAACGTAGATGATAACTATTCAGGAAAGCAAAAAGAACAGCAGCAACCGCAGCAAGATTATGTATCATTTTCATTGCCCGATTTTGAGGAGTCAAGAGCCCAACAAAGTCAGCAGTTGATTTTAGAACAAGAACACAAGACAAATGAGAATAGCTATCTGAGTACTCGGAACGATGCAATTAAAACAATTGAGTCTACCATCTCTGAGCTTGGGGGTATCTTTCAGCAATTAGCTCACATGGTTTCGGAACAAAGCGATGTAGTTCAACGGATTGATGCACAAATCGAGGATGTAGAAATGAATATAACTGGTGCACATTCAGAGCTATTAAGTTATTATTCGAACCTTTCATCGAATCGCTGGCTGATGATTAAAATTTTTCTGATACTAATCGTTACTGTTGTGGGCTTTGTGTTATTTTCTTGACCCGCTTGCCTTGTTATTAAACCTGCTTTTTTTCTTGCTAACCTTCTTGTTGTACTTATCACTTAGTTGCTATAGAGCTAATGATAATAAAGAATATATTATTTTTGTGAAAATTCTTAGCTCATTGTTCTCATTATTTTGGTTTCCCTCTTTGAACCTCGCGGAACTAGTAAAAAGGGTGGAAAAATTACTTTTGGATTGAAGTAAATATGGTAAACTGGGAAATTTTTTTTTGTTTATGATTACCATTTTTTTTTGTTTACTTGCGTGTTTAACTGTACACACAACTTGAAAGTAGAAATATCAACAAAACCTACACTCGTTTGGCGTCTTTATTGAAAAGGCTAGTTTATTGCAGCCAATTTAATTGGAGTTTAATTAGTGACAGTACTGGAATATAAACAGTCAAATGGGGAAATAGAATGATTCGATGAAGTATAAGAGGAACAGTATTGGAGAAATACCAAACAGATAATTTTCGTGTGTAATCTAAATTGCGAAGGATATTTAGACTTGTACATAAAAGGAGGGCTTTTTTAAAATATATATATATATACATATTCACAAAGAAGTGTATGCCACGCTGTGATATAGACTTCATTTTAAGGAATCAAATCTTTATAACATCGAGGAGGTAATAGCCAAAGGGGGGGAAAAAAGAAATGCGTATGGGAATGATTTGTGCGATTTGTTGTCAAAGCTATTTACAATCAGAATCTCACAACAATCACTCAAGTAAGGATAGGAAGACAAATACTGAAAATAATGGAATACAGATAAATGAACCCGGGAACCTCCAAGAGGCAAATAGTGAAGAGAGCATGAGAGCGGACACATATGCGAAAAAGAGCACAAAGCCTATTGTGGTAGTACTGAGATGCGGACATGTATTTCACCAGGAATGTATTTCGCAATGGTTATACCTCAAAGACTGTTGTCCGCTGTGTCGAAAAAATCAAAACGGAAAAAAACCGATAACCATATATTTGGACCAAGAAGCAGAAGCTGGTGATCAAGAGATGGGCGAAACGGGCCACCAGAGATATAATCAACAGGATGAGCTGAAAAACAACAAGATTAGCATAAGGGAGGTACTACTGGACGAATATTTCAGCGCGATCGAAAAACTGAAAAATCAAATTGAAATGGAAAAACGAAAAGTGAAGGAGGTTGAGGAATCCAAAAACAAATTGGTTTTGCAGACTAGTGCTATAACAAACAAGTACAAGGCGCTGAAAATGAAATACAACCGATTGGTGCTTGAAACGAATAAATACAAGGCCCTATCGAGGGCACTGCAAGAAAGTTTGGCGGACAAAACAGCACAAAGCAACGATTTGAAACAGCAGGTTGACAAAAGGGAGGAGGAAATACAAGTATATAAGTACTACAAAAACGATCTGGAACTCGTTAGAGATAAGGTCAAGTGTCTACAACGCAAGCTGGCGGCAGAAAAGAAACGAAATTTGCGAGTTGAGGGTATTCAACAGCAAGTAGATGACAGCAGCAATAACAATGACAACCCGAGTCCTTTTGAAGTCCAAAGTCCATCTATACACAGCGATACCGCTTCTTTTTCTTTGTCTTCTACCATTAACCCCCTTGGAAAGTTAACCAAAACTATATATGGGCTTAATAACAACGATAACTGTAATGTCAGTGACCAGGATCCCAACAAGGTTCTTTCTGCGAACTCTAATTCCAACTCTAATTCCATAAACCCTTTTAAATTAACTTCTACAAACAGCCCAAAGGCACTGAGAAATCCTGCAAGGAACTCTGCATCTATTACAAACAACAAGCTCAAAAGACAACTGCAGCTAAGCTTCTCACCCCTTTCCAAGAAAGGCAAATTCTTTTTATAGATTTTTTTATTTCTTTCAAATAGTCAGTAGTAGCCAGTAGATTTTTAGTTTACATTATCCCTGTATTCTTGTAAATAACCTTAATGTATTTTCATATATTTTGTCTGCCAAAACCTCCTCATCCTCATTCCGTATTATTGCCAAAACCCTCAAAACTTGCCGTATTGTACATGGCTCGTTTCTCCCTTTAACTAAGCATCCGCTCTCCCATTTTTCCTTTTTTCTCACCATTCCCGTCGGCGCCATCCACAGACTGTTTTTAAATTCCTCAGCACTCTCGCCCTTTTCTTTATCCAATGAACGTAGATATTCAAAGGATGCATGTGTACGTTTGATTTCACAGTAAGGACAGTCTGTTTCTATCATCAAGTGGTCAATTGGTACCTTGGCTGCAACCTGCAAATTATCGGCTGTCTTTAGCGAACATCCGTTTATCCCAATGTATAGATCCAGATCCACCAACGCCTGCATTTCTTCCATCGAGCAAGTGATACTATGCACCACCCCTCCCACGATTCTCGATCGGTTCTTCCGCATCATCTCCACGAATTCTCCCTCCGTGTTGCGGTTGTGCAGAAACATCGGTAGCCTTGTTTCTTCTGCAATTTCAAATTGTTTTTCAAAGTACTTGCGCTGCATTTCCTTACTTGCAAAATGTAATCGGTCGTAGTCTAACCCACATTCGCCTATAGCCACTATTTTTCCTGTCTCATTTTTAAGATCCTTTTGTACTATTGTTTTCAGGCCCTCCAAATATTTTCTTGCATTATTCTCTCGAAGCTGTTCTCGTTTCTCTTTTTCATTCCCCACCTCTTCATCGGGATTATTATCTACTGCTTCCATGGTTGGCTTCTCCCTCATAATTTCAAATTCTCCAACCCTAGTGGGATGACATCCTACTGTACAATATGCGCCATCATACTTTTGCGCCAACTGAAGTGCTTCTTCGCTCTCCTTCAAAGTACCACCTGTTATGATCAATCCGGTCACCCCTGTGCTCTTTGCTCTTTGAATAACCTGATCAATATCTTCTACATGGCGCTTTTTCCCATTATATATGCCTCTGTACATCAAGTCTGTAAGGTTTGCTCCAATATCTATATTTTTACCCGTAGTTTATTATTTGCCGCGCAAACATAAACACCCCACCTCTTATTGCCTCCCCCCCCCTCCCCCTGGGCTTTCCCCCATTAAAATAATCTATATATTTGTGATAATGATGATGGGATGGATAGTTACCTATTATCTTGATCTTTCGGCTCATCGTTTGTACTTGTTCTCATTAGCTCTTTATGTTTTATTTTATTAAATATCTGAAGAAAAAATAGGATGGGGTATTTATTTGAAGTTCCTTTCCGCGCTATAACTATTCCGGAAAAAAATCCAATCATCTAACAGCATTTAAAACACTAGTAATATCAAAATTCCACACCCTTTTTGTCCTAGTTTAGAGCCACATGTCTCCAAAATATCCGTGTCCCTTTCCTTGCTTTGTTTATTTGCTTTAAGCACATAGTAGTAAGTGGTAAAGTTTTACTATCACCTTGATTTCAATTCAGCCATTAAAAGCTGAGCTATACACACAATTAACTTGAAAAACTTGTTTAGCGCAATACATAAACATTTATAGCGCATACTTTTACACATTAGCTCTTTCAAATAACGTTTATCATTTATACTGAGCTGGTTTAGTTTAATGTATCTCAAACTTCCAAATAAGAGTGTAATCTTCTTTGATAGGCTTTTTTCCCTTGAAAACACATTACTGTCAGTAATCTCAAACCTAAAGCATTCAAACAGTGCGATGAAACTTTTGAAAAATGTTAGGGTTAGTTAATATCGTCAATACTATATATACTCAATCATGTGTTCCCAGGAAAATATTTTCTCCATACACCTTCTAAGCTGTACGCTTCTTTATACTCGCTAAATTCATTTGCGATTGTAAAATACGCAATTAACTCGAGAATATTGATTAAGAGTAGTATTTGCTTTTATTGGGCTTATTTACCCATACATACTTTCAAGTTTAACTTGATCTAATTATATTTTTTGTAAAACGAGAAATAACAGACTATCTACATCATATTTTTACTAAAGAAAAATAATAAAATAAATAAGATCGTGTGGGTAAACGAGATCCTCCAATAATAAAGGACATCGAAACCAACACAAATTTTCAATAAATATATAATTTATACGGCATTGCGTGGGGAGGGGGGGGGTGCTGGCAATAGGCAAACCCCATTGTGGTTTTAAATAGGAGCGAGTATCAGACTTCCAAAACCCAAAAAAGTACATAGAAATATTTTTAGGACTTAATTTGGCATATGTAGTAAGTATCTGGTAGCTCCTGTAGGGGTTCATCTCATTTTTCATTGTGCTGATTCGGTGTTGGTCATTGTAGAGGTAGATGACGCCAAATCTGTGATGGAAGGTGCACTTGATTGGTTTTCAGCACTAGTTGATGATGCGGTTTCTAAAATCCCACCCAATGGCGAAACACCAAGACTCACACTACTGCTACTCGACGAGGATGATGAGCTTGTATATGTACTCGCAGATGTACTTGTAGACGACCTTGTTGTTCTTCCACCACCACCACATGGTGGTCTTATTGGTCTTTTATCTTTACAGAAGTTATGTGACTTTCTCCAGCATTCGTCGTCGTGTCTGTTTCCATGTATCCTTGGCTTTGAACCCCTATACCTTGATTTTTTGCATCTTTCTTCTCTTTCTTCTCCATGACGATGATGATAATCGTCATCGTCCTCTTCACAACTATCATTATCATCATCATCATCATCACTGTTCCTACGCCTATGTCTGCGTTTATATCTGCTTATTCCTTCTCCTACGCCTTTCATTGAACCATCGTTTAAAGTCAGACCTGCTTTTAGCCCAACACCCAGTCCTAAATCATTTAGTTTCTGGTCTAACTTATTTAGGACATCTTCATATACCAGATTTTCTGTCACTCCTTCGTTTATTTGGTTTATTTGATTTAGTTGATCTATCTGATTGTATATATGTTCATTGTTGAGTGCTTGAAGAGCGGGCGGGTTCTCTTGGTTAGCTACTGAAATTTCATCACTAAGAATAGCAGTCAAAGTAAAAACAGATAGTAGTAGTGTTTGTTTAAGCACGTTATTTTTCATTTTGTTTTTATTTTAAAAAAAAGCAAGTTAGATAGAACTTTATTCCAATTCACTTTACCAAGCCGGCGCTATCGTTAGTGATATTTATACACTTTTAATCTTTATGAGAAAATTTCGTGCTGTTGATTAAATTCAAACTATAAACCTGATATTATTCTGCTAACCTTTATATAGTAGCATTGTGGTATATCAGTTTTCTATGTGTCGATCAACTTTTAGAAGCATTTTTTTTAGACTAATGCACACACACATATATATATATATTACATACTCAAAACCTAGACTTTTTCTTGTGGAATGAACAGGCACAATGGCAAGAATTCTGCCGGGTAAAATACATTATGATAACATAGCGTAGGTACCCGCAGATCACCTAGAGGATCTACTGCGAGTTTTTCACGCATTTCCCCCTCTTTTTCGCTGAATACCCTAGCTTCAACTTTTTTTTAAAGGAAGATGCTGATTGAATTTACTATTTTAAACAAGTATATTCCAATATTCCCACAGCATAAAATGGTGCTAAAACGCTGTCTTTTGAACAAAACGTAACTTTTTCTGCACATGAGTTAGTAATGATATTTTGCATGTATGACAACCACCAGCTTAATGGATTTGGATAGAGCGTATTTTCTTTTACAGAGCTTTTCTGGAGTCTTGCCTGCATTAATCATGAAAACGAACAGGTTTTAATAAACAACACCCATCTTCCTTCGAAAAAAGTTAAAAAACTAATCCCAAACATAGATTTATGCGTACATGCAACTACATTATCCATTGGCTGGCTGACATTTGCTTTGAAGATAATTAACTTTTTTTTTTTTGGTTTGTGGGCTAAGCATTTATTTTTGTAAAGCGAATTTTGTAAATATTCCGTTTGAAGGTCAACTATCCGCACTTTTACTTTATGCTAAATGTTGATCAAAGTTCTTAAAACAGATGGTTGATTGCTTTGTGTTACTATTAATTTTGAATGAGCAATGCAATGCGCAAAAAGATACAGCTACGAGCAAAAGTATGATCTACCCACCTTGCCGCTCACACAGTCAAGAGGATATCCCACTTATTCGCCAAAGCAGGGTCAAGATAAAAGATCCTATTTATAAATGAAATGCTTGAGGAAGCGATTGGTTGATTTTTGTGCATCACAAACCGTATTTACCACAACTTTATTACAATCCAAGAGCTGGTGTAGCAATCTGAGACTTTAGTTTAAATTTTGAGCCTTCCTTTGCTGTGTTGTGTAGTGTTCTTATTTTTCATCGATATATCTCATACTACGATCTTGGCTCTCTTGGGAACCAAAAATCTTACTAGCGCGGAATCCCTGTGGTGTCAAAAAGACAAAAACAGCGCACTCCAAAGCATATTTAATGTTCTTCATTCATCCTTATGATACACAAAGCTTGCTTAAAATACAATACTGTACCAAAACTGATAATTCAACACACACCATTTATTCAGACCGAAGTCCGGGATGCTGTCGTGCCCAGCGTCGGCATTTCTTGGGACCTCTTGAGTCCCAAAAAATAATGCTATACCAACCTGAACTAGCTTGTCCATCATTCTGCCCTCAATGTTGCCTTTTCACAGAAGAAAAACTTCAAAGTAAAGATTCTGATGCATTAAAGGCAAAAAGATGTAAAATCTTTAGATGGTTACAGGTTGGATATAAATTAAAACAAAGTTTTCCACATATCCAATCAAAGATGTAATTTATTGACAACCGTTTTAGATAAAGAATTTATTAGCAGTTATGGGTATTTATTTCTTTTACTTTGCTGGTTATTTTCATATATGGACAGGCTGGATGTTTAGTAAGAGATACTTGTGAAAAAAAGTATAAAAAAATAAAGTAAATAGATAGAATAGCAAAGTTCCAATATCTTGCTGAAAACCCATAAATCCTGAACACCATAAACACTATTATAAACTCTCTTATGGAAGAAAGTGTTTATTTTCACAGCTACATACAACATACGTAATGCTGTGCATCATTAAAACTCCGGTGTTTTAAAGTGCGAAACGCAACCGTTTTGTATGCCTCATCATGCTGGACACTTGATAAGTTAGTTCAATATTGTGTATTTTCATAAACAACCATTTTTTAAAAACAAGTCCCAATAAATGGTAAAGAGATGTGGCGTTAAACGTGATAAAAAGGATATGAAAACAACGTTTGCAGCGTTACTAACTAAGTGTACATTGATCCAACTCCACCGTTTACACCTGATTGAATTTCAGAGGCACTGGTAATAGTTGATGGATAATGGTAGTGTGTCTTGATCCCGTGAATGTTGCACTAATTTAAAAAAAAATGGTTTTTGTTGTATCCAGATTCTAAATGCTCATCAAAGTTAAGAGAATAAACTTCTAAACAACAGAATATTATTTATAAAATATCCACTACGCTTACATAGTTACAAATAGCCGCGGGTATACCCAAAAGTATAGCTGACTCTGCCACAGCCTTCGAATAGTGGTCTCTAATGAACTTTGTCGAAAACCAAAAATGTTATTTTTTTGGATACATTTTACATTCATGTACCCAAACATCAAAAAAATTATTATCAAACACTCACTTGAGAACTCGACTTGGCTGGTTTTGCTAAGCTATAGTCCAGGACTTCGACTCTAACATAATGGTATGTATCAGCTTTGGTAAGATTTATACATAGAATACAATGTTTTGCAGTGGTTCGATTAAGGAAAAGGAATTTTATCAAAAGTTACATACGAATTGGCCTTGACTTTGACAAATATTGCTTTAATCCATTGTGAATGCAGGGCATAGTCCATGTCAGAATTTAAAACTACTAAGGCATGACTATACGAATCATTGTTTGTAAAAATCTTTGTATAGTATGGGCTCGGGTCTGTATAGCAAGAGCTCAATTTCCGTCGCGACTATTTGGATATCAGTTTCTTTTTAGTACTCTTTAGATGTCTTAAAATAAGTAAGTGGTATTATTCAAATATCCAGATTATCTACAGATTTCAGTTCATTGCATGTGGGTATTTTGGCAAGAAGATTATGATAGTGGAATTGTAAAATATTGTTATTAATAAACGAATGGAGGGCTAGCGTACCAAAGGAACTTGTGGGCCGAAGAGTGCACCATATAAACTCCAAGTGGCTGGATTTAAATCGAGATCAGATTTTAATTGCATATTAAATGGATCAACATCTATGCAGAATATTAGCCTTTCAAATAGTTTCTGTTCTGGAATTCGTTTGTTCAACACCAAAACATATTTCGAGTTTTTAATCAGATCTCCATTCGCGGTGTTGAATTTGTCCTCATTCGCGCTTTTACATTCGCTTTCACTGGAGCTCTCATCACTACTATCGTACCTATAAAACAATTCTTGCAAATCCATTCTTCTTCCCTTTAATCTATGCCTTTTTTTGTATACCCTTCCGTTTAGGTCATAAAGGTGTGATATCCCGTTTAATACTTTACTCTATAAACATAAATAATCAGGACTTCACTAGACAATAACAAATTAAATATCTAAAAAGCCAATTTATTGGGAGGCACGTAATGCTCCGCTATGTGTAATCACATAATACCACCCACTCATAGGTCATAAAAAATTGCAAATTATCGTGAAAAAGTGTAATTAGACATTATCTTGAGGTTGTGATAATATATGCGCCTTACAACCACACGCAAGGGTTGACTTCAAAGGCAGTAACTCGTAGCTTGAATATATAGACCTCCATTTTTTTTTGCATTAAAAGACAGAGCCATACAAGAGCTCCTCTGAGAAGCCCGGGCGAACTAGGCGAACTAGGCGTACCAATGATGCGGCCCTCAATTAACTAATTCTAGTACCATTGGTTCCTTAGCTGTAGCTATATCAGAAAAGCGCCTATTGTGCTTTCATCTCCGAGCCGAACTGAGTGCTCGAGTTGCAGTGTACCTTTTTTGTGTATAGGTGGGTACACAAGATACTTATTGTTGTCGTGAGCATAAAAAAGAAAAAAGCTACTTTCCAATCTTTATGTTCTATTTAATCCGAGAGAAAAATAGTTTGCTAATTATATAGCATCAAGCAGGAAAATCCAATTTAACCAACACTTTTTTTATGTTACACACTACCCCATATCGCCTAGAACTAACCAATATATATTAAAGTATAACAAGGATAAAGATCGGGTATTTCATTATTTTCATTTCAATTATTAGAGATGACCTAAAGCAAATTCTAAAATCCAGGCAAAATAACCAGTTTTAGTGTTTTTAGTCATCGATTTAAATGCCTTCCAATAAGGATTGATTTACTAATAACTACCAGGCTGTTATATCAAACATCCCCAAAACCGAAAAGAAAACAGTGTGCTAATCTAGTATTTTTGTTTCCGCTTTTGCTCTGAGTATGTTATCGTTAGAAAACTAAACCCGGAGGATATTATATTTATAACCGGATTTTCAGTCTATTTTGCGTTTTTAAATATATATGACTTATAGGGTCGCTAAGGACAGTGTTTAGACTTTAAATTAGTGATGTAAATACCAGTACTACAATTCATGAATAGAGTAGGTACATTTAAACTGCAAAAAAAGCGGTTTTAATGAAATGTGACAATGTATAGTTCGTGGGATTTAGAGAGCTGAATCATCATTACCTGTATTTGTTGAAAAAAAGCTATTTTAATGCATACATTTAATTGGAACGGTACCCCAAGTGAGAAAAAAAAAGGATATTTGTAGAAGAACATTCTGAATAAACACCAGTACGATTATAGCAAAGATATTAGACTGAAGGTGGTGATTTTATTATCTGCAGTATGGAGAGAGAAAAGAGGGTAAACATATACAGCGTAGTATATATAATATACTCACCACAAAAGCCACAATTCATACTTGTTATACTAATATACAGATGATAGTTATATAAAACAGTTTATATTTTACAAACATAGCCCTCAAATCTAGTTCTCTAGTTAATCCAGAATAAATGTTCAGCAAATAAAAGTCAAAAGTGAATATGGCAGCTATTGAAGAACCAATTTTTTGTCTAAATTGATTAATATAATATATATTAAAGTATTGCGCAAGAGCTACCAATCATAAAATATCATTGATGACTTAAATTCCTACCAAGCAAAAAAGATAAGCGATCATGAAAAAAAAAAAACAAATATACCTTGCTGATATTTACAATCCAGTCAAGTACTAAAGAAGCAGTATATTTGCGCATCAAACAATTTAGGATAAATTCTTGAATGTATAAAAACATACAAAAATAAAACGGGAAGTGACAAAGGAAAATTGCAAGAGGCAAAATTATGTTGGTTCTGGGCTATATTCTGATATATACCTAGATTAATAAACGCCGAGGATATTCCTATTACTAAATATAAAACATAGCATACTTTAAAAAACTGGTATATCCTATTTGTAATTGTCTTTCGGCTGTGGGTCCAACCTAGAAGAGGTGGGAGTACGGAAAAACAAACCTAAAAGCGTAACTTACAAAAACAATTAGAAAACCCGGTCAATACCTATGTGGTTTACTCAGGAGATAATGATCATTTTGTAGTGTACTTGAATTAAAGTGGAATTTCAGGTAAGTATTACATAATCTTTGCATTTGTAGTTACAGAAATGTGTAAACTGCAACCGTTCAAAAAATAATAACACAAAATCAAACCAGATTACCAAAATTTTGCAGAATTTTACATAAATTTAATCAAAGTAAAACCATGGATGGTCATAATCGAATTAAAGTATTGGGAAATTGTAAATTGGTTTGCTCCATTATTTTCATTAAAAAGTTAGCCTTTCCACCAAAGTTAAACAAAAAATTTTTTTTGCAGTACAAAATCTCTCCTCCTCCCCCCCCCAGGTTTAAGAAGTTGAAGTGTGAAAATAGCGGGATGGTAAACCAAGGTTTGACATAGTTGCATATTTAAGTGTAAAACCTTACATAAAATTTTAATTCCTCATACGTTAATCAGAAAAGCTAGACTTTATAAATTAAAATTGGGGCTAAGGGAGTTGCAAAAGCTAAAAGGCTAAAAAAAAGATACTCTCAAATACGATTTTGAACATTTCTGTGTATCTTGTGCTAAATACATATATACTTTTTCTCTCACTGTTCTTTTTATTTTTAGGATGATATGAATGTCTCATAGACTCTATTAAAATAATTACAAAGGATATATGAAAAAATAGAGAGAGGGCGATAAGCTGTGACACACCATAAAATAGATTAAGCAGAATAAAATAAAAAAATAAAGGAAATCATCAAACGCAAATTTTAGTGGTGGTAAAAGGATAATTTTTTTAAGGATATAAAGAAAAGGAAATATTCCATAATATTTCAGCCAAGAGTAGACGAAAAGAAAGAATAAAAAAATTAAAAAAATGAACACTAATGCTATTAGCAATAATGGAAATCCGAACTTCAATGACATTTCGGAAATGCAAAAGTATCTAGATCGACTGCGGCAACTGACCGAAGTGAGAAGGATGGCGGAACTAGAGCAACGAGCAGCACAAGATGTTCTCCAAAGCGGCTATGGAGGTCCTTCATCAGGTGTCAATGATCTGATGCCATCGGCAGTTTATGGGGGACAAGCAGGCTTTGGATTAAAAAACAATCCAGGACTTGGTCCACCGAGGGAGATGTACGAACAACAACGGATGATGATGGATGGTCAAGGTCATACGGCTACTTTCGGGATGGGGAGTAGCGGAGGAGGAGGTAGCGGGAGCGCAGGGAGTGGGAGCGGAAGTGTGAGTGGCGGCGGAATCGGCTCAGGACATCCGTTGGATCAAGGACTTGGGTTGGCAACAGCGGATAGTAAAATTGGGTATAAGAATACAGAGCAAACAGGGTATGTTACAAAGAACGAATTCCGGAACCTACAAGGCTCAGTGAACCAGCTGGTTGAGATGATGACGGCTCAGCTGATGCTGCAGAGCACGTCGCCACAACAGGCACATTCTCGAGGAGGAGGTATTCCATTACATAGCGTTGCTGGAGGAGGAGGAGGGTTTGATCCATATCTTTCAGCGATAGGAAACCAAAGCAACTATCTAGCCAGTCTAATGGCTAAGAAACAGCACAGTACAATGAGAAACAACATGAATGCTAATTCACCAAGTATAAACGGAATCAATAGCATGTTCTCAGCGTATCCAAGTATTCAACCGGGGTTCAGTCCAAATCTCGCCCAACAAATACCAGGAATTCCAAATCCATATCTGGCTCAGCAGCAACAGCAACAGCAACAGCTACAACAACAACAACAACAACAACAACAACAACAACAACTGGCTCAAAATATTATTACTGTTCGGTCTAGACCAGCAACTGCGAATCCTGATATTAAGCCTTCACCCAACGAACAACAAGCTGTAACAGATGATTCCAAAAACTCAAACAACGGAGACGAAAGAGTTAGTATATTTGATGGTAAGTACCATTTTTCTTGTTGTTTTACTTTAAATTTTTGGTCAAAACTAGCGACTATAAACATATACAAACTAATTATATTCGCTATTACACAATTAACTAGAAAACGCTTATGCGAACGCTTATATGGAGAACTTGGTGTCAGAATTTAAGGCTTTTCACTGGAAAATTCAAAATTGGGACCAGCTAGAGAAGCGTGTCACTAGCGATACCTTTGAATGTGGAGGACACACTTGGTAATTTATTTTTCTTTTTTTTACCCTAGCGCCCATATTTTTTTTTTAAAAAAAAAAGAAAAACGTTGATGGCGAGATAACTGTACTAAAAGCACTTGCAACTATTGTAAAATAAAATAGGAGAATACTGCTGCGGCCCTTTGGTAGCTCTCATACCGACATAGTTTCGTTGTTTTTGGAATATGCCAATGCAAAGGAGGCGCCAGAAGGCTGGCATGCCATAGCACAGTTTGTATTATCAATTGCAAATGTTAAAGACCCATCTATAAATACTCAAGGATGTAAGTTAGCATGAAAATATAAGTTTTCACCTCTTGTATTATGTGCTGTTTCCTAGTCAAACCATACATAACCAATAATCAATAACCAATAACCAATAACCAATAATAAACTATAGCTGCCTTCCATTGTTTCAACAAAAACGATCCAAATTGGGGATTTACCAGGTTTATGAAGCTGTCTGAGCTACTATGCAACAATTTTGATGATGGTGGCAGACCAATTATCGAAGATGGTGAGTGCGTTGTATCCGCATTTGTTAAAGTAATAGTAAGCCCTACTGGCATGCCCTACGTACAACAACCTCAACCAACTCAGCCACAACCAACAGATTCATCTAACACCAATAATCCTAACCCTGGAAACAACAACAACACTGTCAATAGTGGTAATAACAATCCAAAGCTAAACCCTAGTATCAAAGAAAAGAAATCTATCCCATAACCCTCCCCTTTCACTTTACTTTTATCCTTTTTTTTTTCTCATTTGGTGGTCAACATCTACATTAAAATGTTTATATACATTTATTATTTTTATCCAAAAA
>LSSK01001926.1:0-12735 GCA_001969505.1 Zancudomyces culisetae
ATAACATACTTTTTCAATACAAAAAAGATGAGTATTAATAGGCTTGGGAATGGTACTAGTGGTGGTAGTGAGATAGGAGAGGTAATAGTCGATAGCAATGATCTTGGTAATGCGGTAGACAAACAAGATAGAGGCAAGGTGGTTATTGAAATGATAAAGCGACTGATTTATACACGGGGTATCAAACTGGACCTGATTGTGCTGGAGCATCCAAACAATCCGTTGCTGGAGTGCAATGTCAGTATTCCTGCACTGTACTGGAAAGTGTGTTACCCAAGCGGGTGCCACTTATTGGTAGACGATACGATTGGATCGTTCTACAATGTAGATATTCTAGGTTCTATATTCAACAGATCCGGGTGTATTACTCTAAAAGACCAAGACCAAAACCAAGATCAAAATCAAAATCAATATGGTGGTAGCAGTGAAGGTAATGATGATGGTGAGGATGGGGCAGACAAAATTTACCAGAATATAAGCGTAGTTAGTAGCTTGACAAAATGGTTTAGTGGAAAATCCAATGTGATGGGTGGGAGTGTAGTTACCAAGAATAAACAGATCAGGACATATTTCCAAGACTGTACCATCACCAGCGGTATTGGAAGGGATAGGATGATTTTCCCACAGGATTGTACAATTTTGGAGTACAACAGCCGAGACTTCATTGAGCGGATGCAGAGAGTAAACCGAAATGGTCAGTATGTATACAAAAGACTGGCCGATTACAACAAGTACATAACCAATGGCAACAATGGTGGAAGTGGTGATGTAGACGGAGGTAAAACGTCGGGATTGATCAAACAAGTATACTACCCAGTGAACAATGAGTATTATAACGAAACGATTCGGAAAACAAGTACATCCGAATCCGAATCCGAACCCGAATGCACCAATGGCTATACTGCTAGTAAAAATGGAGGGTTGATTTCAGTAGAATTCTACAATGAATGTGATGCCATTACATTTTACAACAAACTGAAATGTAACAAGGGACCTAGTTTGGGTACCAATTTTACCCTGGTTTCAGCATACACCATACTGGCCCACTACAACGAGCTCGAGTTTGTGAATACAGAGTGTGGAGTCAGTAGGTGGTTAATCCGCATCAGTGTTGGACTAGAAGAGTTTGATGAACTGGATGATATTTTTGGATTTTCTGCATGATTCCTTTATTTACTTTATTTACTTTTTATCTTCATTATTTGTATCAACACTTGCATTGTTTAATATATATAATATAACATGTATTTATATATTTTACTTTTTTTAGAACAAAATAAAGATTTACTATAAATTAATTAATACTTTTAAAATATATTTAAAAATTTCAAAATGTCAAAATTAAATTGAAAATGAGATAAGAAAAAGAAAAAGGTAAGGAGTATAGGTAATTTTGGTAAAGTATAACTTAGTAGCGACGTCTATTAGAATAATTACGATAGTTACGATTGTAATTGCCACCACCACTACCAGGACCACCAGGACCTCTATTTTGATTATTATTTCTATTCATGTCACTATTATTATTATTATTATTATTATTGTTGTTATTATTATTATTTCTGAAATCGTTATTATTGTTATTATTTCTACCAACATTGTTATTATTGAATCTGTTTGAGTTTGAGTTTGTGTTTGAAGACGAGTTTGATGATGAGGTGGGGGGATGAGAAGATCTATCAGATTTAAACCGTTTGTTTGAAGAATGGTCATACCTGTTTGAGTTGGGATTTGAATTGGGCGAAGATTTTATGGTGATGGAATGTTTTTGATTACTAGAGTTTGTAGGATTATTTGTATTGGCGTTGACGTTGGCGTTTGTGTTGGATTTGATATTGGTATTGGCGTTGGAGTTGGAGTTGGCGTTGGCGTTTGTGTTGGATTTGATATTGGTATTGGCGTTGGAGTTGGAGTTGGCGTTGGCGCTTGTGTTGGATTTGGTGTTGACGTTGGAGCGGGGAGGAGAAGGTGAGCGGGATACCGAAGCATGTGGTCGTTTGAGAGAGTTTTGCTTTTCGATTTGTTGTTTCATGAGGAGAGCACGTAAATCGCGCTCGCGTTCATCATGGGATTGTGACTTGTTGCCACCATCTACACCATCTCCATTATCTCTACTGTCTCTATTATCTCTATTATCTCTGTTGTTTCTATTATCTCTGTTGTCACGAACGTTATTATCTCTCCCAGAAGAAGACACATTTCTAGAAAAAGATTTCTGTCGATCAAAATGACGGGGAGGATTCCGATTAATAGGCGACGAATTTCGATGTCTAGAAACTGAATTACGGTTGAAATTCTGGTCTTTTTCAATTGGCTTTTCTGAATCTCTTTGTCTTTGTTTACTCTTTTCCTTCTCTTTTTCCTTCTCTTTTTGCCTTTCGATCTCTTTTTCTTTTTCTTTTTCTTTTTCTCTTTCTTTTTCTCTTTCTTTTTCTCTTTCTCTTTCTCTTTCTCTTTCTCTTTCTTTTTCTCTTTCTTTTTGACTTTGCAACTCCTTTTCTTTTTGTCTTTCAATCTCTTTTTGCTTCTCCCTTTCCCTCTCCTTTTCCCTCTCCTTTTCTTTCTCCCTTTCAATCTCCTCTTGCCTCTTCTTTTCTTCTAGCCTCTTCTTTTCCTGTTCCTCCCTCTCAACCCTTTCTTTTTCCTTTTCTCTTTCTCTTTCCTTTTCCTTTTCTCTTTCTCTTTCCTTTTCTCTTTCCTTTTCCTTTTCTCTTTCTCTCTCTTTTTCTTTTTCCCTCTCTTTTTCCTTTTCCTTTTCCCTTTCCTTTGCCTTTGCCTTCGCCTCCGCCTTAGCTTTAGCCTTATCCTCAGTATCATCATATGGCAAGTGACACTTTTCAGTCCCAGCCTTATGCTCGCAAAACTTCATATTACTGACCAAATGCGGCTTCAAACTACTCTCCAAAATCGCCAAATACGCCTTACTCAATACCTTTAACTCTGCCGTCGACTCGAATAAATTCGATGGTCCTGATGATATCAACTTGGTCAGTGGCGTGTAGATCTCGTTGGTTAGTGGGAAATTGTTGCTTACTGCTAGGACTTTAAGACATAGTAGTAATTTTTTAACATTGGAAATATACGTTTGTGTATATGTATTAGAATTGGTATTAGAATTGGTTTCAGTAGAGTGAATTACATCACTACATAGTTTATATATCACAGTGTGCCACTTGAACGTAACACGTCTAAAATCCGGATGACTCAACAAATCATTCTTATCAATTGGATGGGTGGTAGGAGCTGCCTGGTAACTGTTGTAGTTCTGGATAAATCCAAACGACTGGCCATCTGCAATACATTCACGAGTATAAAGCTCACAATCGGTAGCCAATTTGTGGATGTGTGATAGTACTTGGTTGAGAAATACAAAATAGTTGATACATTCCTGTTCGGTCAGTGAGTATATAATTGAAAGTAACGAAAAATGGTTAAAAATCCTGTCAAGTAAAATAATAGTTGGGAAATATGTCACCACACTACTTTTATTTAATATTGATGATGTTGTTGATGTTGTTGATGTTGTTGATGATGTTGATGATTCATTGGAATTGTGTGAAAATTGACAGTAGAAAATAAAATCGGCACAGTATTTCGCATCTTCGGCCGAACAAATACTCCGTGGCAACAACATGTACTGGTACATATCATTGCTAATCTTCATCCGGTTGTCAATACAACATCCACCCAACAACTCGCTTTGATGCATCAATGCACCGATTCCCTTGACATGCTCAACGTGTTGGTTCAGTTCAGTTCGGTAGTGGTTGAGTTGTGCCGTCGTTCGTTGTAGTTCCTTTTCGAAATTGATTCCCAATCGTTTGGATATCGCCGTTGGTTCATCTATCGGATGTGAAAAGCACTGTAGCTGTTTGATTAGACCCTCCAGTCGGTTGATTTCTGTTGTGTACCGTTGGGTGGGAACATGAATATCGTACCCACAAAACAGATAAAACAGCACATAAAACTTGGCCGTAAACCCACTACCCAGAACCATTGAAAGTTGGTCGTGGGCCTTGGTGTCGTGTATTAACAGATTGTTTATACTATCCTCTCTATCATCGTTGTTTTCATTGCTGTCATTTAACAGTTGTTTCAACTTTGATGGTTCGCGAATAACATGCTGTAATCTCAAGCGTTGGATTGCCCAATACATTTCAGTACTAGCCAAACCAATCTGTCCAATACTTTTTGGCAAAGCATTAACTGAGTGGCTAGACTTACAAAACGCAGATATTTGGTGCAGTTGTGTATGGAATCGATCGTATAACGCCATTACATTCGCCAAACTCACTTGGCTATCTATTGAATCGCTGTTTGTTGAATAAAGTAGTTTGACTAGTTGCACAGTAAGTTGGGTAATCAACAATCCGTCACTCAGGCTGTTGTACAATACTTGGGTACAGTTTTTTTGTTTTGACATTCTTTTTTTGTAGTTGTTTAGAGTTTCCAAATTATTAGTAAATTCCGTATTTGATTCTAAAATCAAAAGATTTGAATTTGTTATTTGCCCACCTCCTCCAATATTACTATTATTATTATTCGCTGAAAGAATTGGAAATGTAGAAATCAAATTACGTGTCAGTATTCTTAACTGTTCTTGGTATTGAGTACTCAAACTTCCATTCATATTCAATGCCTCCAAAAACAAAGTATTACCTCCTCCCAATGCCATCAATTGCGGCTCGGAAAGTGCATTAAGGTTGGAATCCACATTCCCCAACTCCTTCACAATCTCTCCTACCAATAAGCTCTGTAGCAAGATTTTAAATTCTCCACTATTACCACTATTACCATTATTGGGAAAGTTGGCCCTGGTCAATCGTTTCAATAGTTCTTTAAATGTAATATCTAGAATGCTTGGCATACTCACTGCATAGTTGACGCATATCGAGCTGATAAAACTAAACATCGACTGCAACCAATGCGCCAAATCAACCGAGTTGGGCTTCAAACATCTCTGCATCTCGCCTACATTATCACTGTACATCAAGCAGTTAAGCCGGTATCCCAAAACATCAAATCCCAGCTCTGTCAGGTACCTAAACCCTTCCACCACCGGTTCAATCATATTGTCATCGCTACTCACCCGGTCCACCACCGTTTCCACAACCACCACCGGATTAATACTCGCCAATTTGCCCAGTTTTCGTCCATTCATCTTTACATTCTCCCTAGAATACCGTCGTAATACCCTTTTCACTTGTGTTTTATACTCCTCACTACGAAGCTGAACCATCCTGCTTGCATAATCCCCCTCCATACTCGTATAGTTGCGCCAATATTCATACAATCGATACCTTTCCTCATATGGTTTTTGCTTTATTACTTTCCACAACTCGATATTCACATATGGATTGCTACTTTCCATCATGTTGATTGCCCATACCACCACTTGTTTCATCATCTCCTCATCCTTCTTTCGACCAACTCGTCGAATCAAATATACCAATACCTTTATATTCCTTCCTACCATGAATCCGTTAATTCTAACCAATTTCCCCACCACATCCTCCTCCTCCTCCTCCTCCTCCTCCTCCTCCTCTTTTTCTTCTCCCTTTCCCTTTCCCTTTCCCTCTCTCTTTCTATTTACCATTACTATCGCTTTGTCTACATTTACCTTCCACTCATCTTCGTAAAAATATTCAAGCTTAACTTTGCTATTGTTTATTGTTGGTGGAAACCCATTGATCCATTTGCTCACATTTACCCGTGCCCGCTTCATCAATCCTCTTTTAATACCACTACCACTACCACTACCACTACCACTACCATTCCCTTTGTCTTTATCTCTCCCACCCTGATCCTGATCCTGATCCTCATCTCCATCCTCTTGTTCTTGTTCTAATATATACTCCAAAATCCTATTTATATAATCTGCTATACTTGGATACTTTAATACCATCGCAAAACTCTTTTTCTTTACTTGTTTTTCTATCTCGTATTCCACCCTATTAATCATCATAACTGCTTTTTCTATATTTCCCATACTCAGCAAACTCGTTATCAATCTGACCTTTTGATTATCAATAACCTCCACTTTTTTGCTTTTGCTTTCACTTTCTTCTCCCTCTTCTCCTCCCTCCCCTCCACCTTCTTCATCATCTCCATCATCTCCCAACGCTCCAAAATCCCCCAAACTTGGCATACTCGCCAATGTCTTTTCTCCCTTTTGTCCAATTCCTCCCTTTTTCCCCCCTCCCAAACTACTCTCCAAATATTCTACCACTTCGTTTCTTATATCTTGGTCGTCTGATGGTCCCAAATACTCATAAATCTGCTCCATCTCGACTATCCCAAATGTAATCAATAACCCCACCACCACTATCAATTCTTCTGGCGTCTCGTGCTTTTGTTCCCCTCCACTCCCACTCCCATTCTTGCTACTATTTACACTTTCGTTATAATAATATCGTACCTTGAATCCCAATATATCTCCTATTCTTTTCCTCTTCTCTGCTCCTACATCATCATCACCTCGTCCAACCATGTGTTGCAATAGCCCTATATACAACTTGTAATGATTCTTGACATTTGCTACCATTCCATCCAATATTATGTCTATAACTCGGTTCGGCTCTAGCTGGAATTCTCCAACAATCTCCACTATTCTGTTGTACCTCCTTTCTGTCTCTTTATCATGTTTATCTTTTAAACTACTCTTGTCCCCCATATTACAATCTCCTTCCTCATCCTCATCCAAATCCGCATCCACATCCATTTCTTCCGTTTTATTTCTTCCTTTTCCTCTTCCTCTTCCCCTAATTTTGCCTCTATTTTTTATACTCCAAGACTCAACAGTTCTACCACTTTTATTACTCCACTCCTCACTCATAAACCTGCCCAGCTCAGCAAGCAGCGCTGAATACCCAACACTATTCTCTTGCAGCAGATTATACCGCGTCTGTTTATACAACAGCCCAGTATTCAACCTAACCAACCGCTTATTAAATTGTAGTGCTGATGGGATAACCTGCATGTTCTGAAGAAAATCAACATCGAGTCGCGCGTGTATCAGATTATTGTCCAGTCCAAATGATTTCACCAAACTCTTTGCCAACCGTGCCAGATCTTCTCTCCGACTTGCTGAACCCTTGGCCTGTTGTTCCTGATCAACTATCCATATTACATCCACAATCTCTTGCTGGTATACCTCTGAATACTTTGGTTCCAATTCTTCGCCCTTCTTATCATTCCCATCTTTGCCCTCCTCAAGACACGATAAATCATCCCGGATTATTTGTCCACTTTGCTGGCCAAGTTTTTGCATTACTTGTACCACCTCTTGTTCGCTAATCAATTGATCAAGATGATCTTTAATCGCGCTCAGCAACACACTGGAAACCAGCCTTGGATTAGCCTGCAGTTCACTACTAACCACCTGTTCTTCTTCTTCCCTTTCCTTTTCCTTTTCTTTTTCTTGTTGTCTCAAACAATCGCATATTTCTTTTCCTCGTTTTACTATCTCCATCATTGCATTATTCTCTAACTTAGTCTATATATCTAACAAACTTTTTTTCTTTTTATTTATTTGTTTAAACAAAAATATAGAATAATTATAAAAATAAAAAAATTATATCGTGAAATATTTAATTAGCGCAAATTATTTATATGTATACATTTGTTTATCTAGTAATTTGGAATTTTTTTTTTTGTTAGTATTAATTTTCGTTATTGGTAAATAAAATAATAATAAAAATGAATAGAAACAGAAAAGAGTGAAATGAGCTGATCAAAATGTAATATTTGCGTTTTTTTTTTTTTCGCGTCGAAATTTTATTATTTTTTTATTTGTATTAATTGTTGGTGTTTTGTTATTAGCAAGATTAAACAATACCAATATGTTTATAATCGAAGTGTACCATTCTACTTTAAATTATTGCTTCTAGTATTTAATACACCAACACCAGTCATTAGATTCTTTATGTAAACTGTTAAAACAACGTCAAGGATTTAGTGTATACTTTCTAATAACCATGTTTGCTCGAGTTGATCGTTTTCTAAAACACATCCACGAGTTCATTCAGGGATGTTTTATTATTCGAGGTTTTTTTTTTCATCCAGGATTATATCATTTTATAATATTAAGATATCGAATAAGACCAGTATTTAATATTCTTAGATATCCGGTGTATCTTCCTTTAATTTCTTTATCAAGTGACCTATTCCAATACTTTTTGATAATCTCAATTATATTATTTACAGCTAATCTCTTTAAATATTTCATTATCGTGCAGTATACTGTTTAGGATGTCTTTATAACGTGTATTTTTATTAGTCCAATATATAACAGACTATTAAGGGAGTTAGTACTTTGTTTTATTTATTACTAGTATTGAAAATAAGTTTAGACGACAAATCACTCAAACTACTACTAAGCTAGGTGTGCAGAAATTGATGGTAAGAAACAACGAAGGCTGTTTATTATATTATCGGCCAAGTAATATTAAATGGTAAGGTGAAAGGGAAGGGGAAGGGGGAATGATTAAAGACAATAAAGAAAGCAGGATAAAGGACGGGGTGTAGAAATCCTTTCTCACTAATCTATATCCGATAATCAAAAATAGTTTTATCTCAATTAGCTATATGTCTATACGATTATCTCAGTTTTGCTCTTTTTGTATTCTCTCAACTTAGCCCGACAGTAATCAATCAAACCGTAATTATTTAGTGCAATCGCAATATCTACTATTGATCCGATATAATTACTTGTATCAGCACTATACTTTATCAACAGATTGATCATTTCTACATTTCCATAGTTGCATGCCTCCATCAATCCATAATCCCTTTTTAGCACCAAGTTTGGATTTCTTTCAAATAATAGTTTCAACATCTCAAGATTATTATTCTGACAAGCCTGAACCACTCCGCTCTCATACCCTTTTTTAATCTTTGCACCCTTCTCAAACAATAATTTCAGAATCTCTATATTATTATTTACACATGCCATAAGTACGTAATTATAATCGTCGTCAAGTGTGCACGTATCTTTTAAAAGCAATTTAGCTGCCGCTAGCTTATTTTTCTCGATAGCACTTCGAAGTAATTGTGAATCACCGCCAATAGAGGGACAACACGAAAGGAGTAGTTGTAGCATCTCAATGTCATCTAAATCTAACTCTTTCAAATGCTCCGAATCTCTCGATATTTTCGCTCCGTGTTCCAATAATAATTTGAAAATTTGATTGTTCTTAGTTTGAATTACTGTTTCTAGAAATTGTGAGCCTTCAATAATGTATCTATTCTTCAATAAATATTCCACCATTTCGATATTTTCATTTATTATGGCAGTATTAAATATGTTATAAGAGTAGCTGGTATCAATATGAAATTTAATTTCGTAGGTTGCTAGTAGCTTCAGAACATCAAAAAGTTCCCAACTAATCGCCATTTCCATTACATTCAATAAATCATAGTTCTCAATAGGTTTACACTTTTCAAGCAATGTTTTTACAACTTTGTATTCCTCAAAGCGATCAGAGTTTTCGTTATCTAAATGAGAATGATCTTGCAATCCTTCACGTTCCTTTTTATCAGAATTGATTCTTCTTTTCAATGTACCCAAATCAACGTAATATTCAAGAATCATTTCTACTAATTCAATATCATTATCTATATATGCTCGCTTTAAATAACAAATACAAATATAATCCATCACAGCATTATTATCCGAGAGATATTTTAAGGTTCTTTTGAGTCCTAATTTGCATGCAGCTAGCACTCCATTCCGGTTTGAATCACTCAAATCAACACCACTTTCAACCAACAGTTTAACCATATCAAAGTTTCCCAATAAACACGCCATGTTAATACAGGGATATTCTGGATTCTTTGGTACCACGCCCCCATTTTTTATCCAGTGTTTCAATATCTCAACATTGTCTGATCTACATGCTTCTTCAAAACCATCCGATTCACTGCCTAGTTTAGCACCCTTACTAATAAAGTAATTTATCCAGTTTATATCGCCTGCTTCGTATGCTGTTTTCAGAATAAGACTAGAATACTCATTGACATCCACCATCCCATATTCTACCAATAGTTTTATCATTTCGAAGCTTCGGTTCACCAATTCTGATTTTGCTATTTCATAATGTACATCATTCAATATCCCTTTCTCACTTCCATGTATCATATTAATGGTCTCAACTTTTCCAGCGACTTCCAGAGTACTTTGTAGATTATTTGCAAATATATACTCAATAACTTCAGTACATTTGTTAAAATAAACATCTGAATCGCCACCAACATCTAACCAATTAAGACCACTTTTTGATACGAATCAATGGTTTTTACGATGGCTTTTTTTTTTGAATTAACCATCATCAGTATAATTTCATATGTACCTATATCTTTAAAATTTCCAGGATAGTTTGAAAATAATACAATCAGGTATAGCAGTGTTTTGTTAAACTTGAGTCTCGTTCCAGCCTTGATATCTATTTCTGAAATCTTAGCACCAGAACTATCGTTACCAAAGCGTTCCATTAGATGCTTTGTCACTTCAAAACCTTGAATATAACACAGCTCCAAAATATCCGGCGAGTTATATAATCCAAAAATAGCACCGTTTTCCAACAATAGTCGTAGCATACCTACGTTCTTATTACTACTTGCAATTTCAATTCCTTCAAAATCTGGCGATGTTAAATCTACTCCAGCATCGATAATCAGCTTGGCGATTCTGACTTCATCAGATTCCACTGCTGTTTTTAAGCAGGCAATACTCACTGATTTTGGATACTTTTCGATGATTTTCTTTATCAATCCGTAGTTCTTGTTTTTTATGGCTGTCATAACAGCATTTTCATCTAAATCGCTTTTTATTTTATCACTGTTGTTTAAAAGAAATCTTATGAGATCCTCACGATCACATCTATACGCCATAGATGTTACCCTTATAATATTCTCTGAGTTTGGCTCTACTTTCAAAAAATACTCTTCCACCAAATCCACATTACTATGAAGTATCACCATATCGAACAATATTTGTTGACAAGCTTTATCAGGGTAGCTATTCATCAAGAACTCTGTCAGTTCGTTTTTTTGATACAAAACCAAGTAGTATAAAAATGCAATATAAACCAACAAATACATTCTAGCAGTATATCCAAAATCCTTGAGAAAATTAATGAGATGGAATAATGAAAATCCACCCCTAGTTTCAAGTAATTCCATTTCTTGAATAGAGATGTCTATACTGAGCTTTAAATCCAATACCATTTTTAGTAATTTGGGGTTGTTAAAATTGCAGATCCTACCTGCAGTCATCAATACTAAATACTTAATACCCTTGCTATCAATGTATCTAGCTTTTTTTTCAACAAAGCCAAGTACTTCTGTAGGAATTTCAATTTTTGATCTGCAGAAATTTACCAGTGCTTTAATATCCTCATTTCCAAAAGTTGAAAGCACAGCTCCCATTACTATCCCCAGACTCTCACCTATCGTAAATAGTGGTCTGATATAAAGATTTCCAGATATTTTGATGTCTGTTACCTCCCTTTGTGATGTGTTCTCTTCCGAAAATAAATCATCAATATCAATATCTAGGTATTCACTCTCGTTCATGAATAAAGTACCCTTATATACAACTGTTGATGTATTTCTATCAATTATTAAATACATTTTGAGCAGTTTATTTAGTATGTTCTTCCATCCATACTCCAACACCAGTCCCAAAAAAAATTCGTAGTTCATATTTTTAAGTTTTCTTAGCACTAGCATGCCAGCAGTTTCATCCATAATTATTTTAGTGTATTTCTCAAATATTTGCTTTAAACTGGGCTCGAAACCGTCTTTAATGTTAGATAAAGCATACTGAAGAATGTACTTGCTAACTGTGTTCACCTGTTGTGAAGCATAGTACATATTTCTGTTAACTAGTGATAGCTGGAGGTTTTGGGCAAATACAAATATTGTTGACAAGATATTTGTTGGAAGTTTGTTGAAAAAACCACTGCTATTGTTGTTGTTTTCCATTATGTGGTGAGTAGAATATATTTAGTTTTTGTTTTCAAACATATATAGTTTAATATTGTACTAAAGAAATTTAAACAGAATTGATGACAACATGGACAGTGGAAATGAGTTTAGGTTATATACTCTTCCTATATAACTACTTGGGTTGTACAAAGTTGGAATTGGTTCGGATAAAATCATTTTTGGTATTATTTATTTATTTATTTATTTTGGTCTGCATAAGCCAAGTTAGAAAAGTTAGCATTCGAAATTGTTGAGCGTTTTAGTATCCGTGCTGCATAAAATGGTTCTCATTGCCGTATTTCAGTGGAGCAGAACTTCCCTTTTCCTTTTCCTCTTTTTCCTCTTCTTTCTTCTTCTCCTTCCCCAGCAAGCAATACCAACTTTCTGAATATCTTATCATTCCGTGTAATGCAAAGAAAACAAGAGATTTTGAATTGGTCAGGGATTAAGGTATAGTAAATTCGTTTCTCTAAAAAATGAAACCTGGAAATGAGTGATAACTACCTGTGTTAGCACTTCGATACAGATATTCGAACAGCTGGAATAATCTAAAAAACAACTGTATAATTTTCCCAAACTAGCCGTAGTATACTACTCATCAAAAGTAGTAGCATTAAGTTTCACTTAAATAGATATGCTACTAGTAAGAAATCTAAATCATCATTTCCAATTTTGTTGTAGTATGTAAAGTTATTTATTCAAGAGCCGGATTGTTTTTTATTTGCTATTTATTCAGTAAAAAAACAG
>LSSK01001928.1:0-16138 GCA_001969505.1 Zancudomyces culisetae
ACAGATATACTAGATACGTTGAAAAATGGGTTATACACCCATTTTTTGTGTTTTTGTTAATTCCTTTCAAGCTATATTGAAATCAACTCTAATAATCTATTTTTGGTTCAGGCTACTTTGTGCATCTGTTAATGTTTTGTAATACTATGTGAGTAGGATGCCATCTGATACTCAACAACACGCCATCCAGGATAGCCGATAACGAGGTACGGACAACCAAGAAGCCAGTAAAGGTCAAAAGGATAACAATCAGGTTCAGAAGTAAACAGGGCTTTGAAGAAAGAGATCAAGAAAATCTAGGAAACTCAATCGAGCCCAGTTCTCTTGATCAAACCAGTATGGCAGTAACTGAAAAGAGTAGTGGGATAAAAATAAAAATAAACCTATCAGCAGTAAAGAGGCTATATCCTGAGTTTTCCTTGAGCAAAAATATCAGGGAAAGCTACAATAAACTCACAAACTCTATTCCTGCCACAAGGAAGCGTATGGATGTAAACCAAAATGGATATGCTCCACGTGGTAAGAGACTGAAACTAACATACGAAGCTCCGAAGAACCGAGAAGAGTGTGTAGAGAAATCGCGGGATATTAATAAAGCAATGCTGAAGATTCTGCGAAAGCTCAATAAGAAGGATGAATATACGATGTTTCAAA
This sequence comes from Zancudomyces culisetae, assembly GCA_001969505.1. Classification (NCBI taxonomy): domain Eukaryota; kingdom Fungi; phylum Kickxellomycota; class Harpellomycetes; order Harpellales; family Legeriomycetaceae; genus Zancudomyces; species Zancudomyces culisetae. Next base: position 655 of record LSSK01001928.1, read on the forward strand.
CGCCTATGAGCCCTAAACAAACTCAACACCACCCAAAGATCAGCAAAAACCCTATCAGTTTAGAAATAATGAAAAAAAGGGTTGAGAGGGGGAAATACAAGCAGATCGAGCAGTTTAAGGCAGATTTTGTGTTAATGTGTAAAAACTCAAAAAGACAGAGCCACCCTAATCGTAAATATTACGAATACATACAAAGAATGTTGGAGTTTGGGCGCAAACTGATAAAAAAGGAAATAGAAAAGCAAAAACTATGGGTGTTGGACAATGATCACACGACTGAGCCTATTGACGTGCTGAAGAATGAAGCCCTGGTTGCTGATACGCCTCATGTCAACAAGATTTATAAAGATTGTTCATTTACAGAGCATAGTAAACAAAAACCATCAATTTCAAGCAAAAAAGTGGCAGATGGGCCAAGTACCAAACCCACAGTGCTACCAGATGGATCTTTGGATCCTTCATCTATAGATTTGCTCTCCAAACACCCAAACCACTATATGTACAACAACTTTTTTGTGGATCCACTCTCAAAGTTCTATAATAGCAAACACGATTCTAACCGAAATAATACAACCACACCTCATATTGATCTGGGTCCTAAACACAGCTCTACACTTTCAAATCCCCTACTATCAATTGTTGGTGATGATTTGGGGCTTCAATACCTTATTTCGCTTAGATCTTTTCTAGGCAACTCTGGTGATGCTCTCCCGCCCATTCTGGATACCTTTTTTTCAAAGAAGTCAAACGAACTATCAAAGGGTGCGTTTGAATTTGTTTCTGCTGCTTTGGACTGCCTCAATCCCACATCATCACCAACTTCACGATCCACTCCACGGAAAAAAGTCGATTTTCCCGAGTTTGGTGTTTCCGATCTACCAGCACTGGTATCTCCTGAACACACTCAGCAACCATTTCAGTCACCATCCTCAAACCACTCGTCACACTCGCAAGTATGTTCAACTGATTCAGAACTAACAGAGTTTCTGTCTTCCTGCAACCATGCACATCCCTCTACACCAACGTCTGCACCTCGCTGTATTATCGAGGATGTCCCTCGTACTTTGTCATCAATCTCTGAGCTATTGACTCAATTCTCCACCTCTGGCGATCCTGATTACAAGGGGTTGGAGGTTCAGCTAGCCAAATTGGCGTGTCATCTTTTGTGATGATTTTTTATTTTTACCCATTTTGTGTTTCAATCTTTGCATTTTTGAGGATGTTAGTAAACAAACCTGCATTTAAGAGCATGGTATTTATTTTGTATTGTATAGAGTTCATTATTGTAAGGCTAGTTTGAATACTGTATGCCGTTAATAATATAGAAAAGTGTCAAACCAACAAACATGTACTTCCAGTTTTGGTTTGTAGTGAAATTGGTGCGACATGGCTGTTGTTGGTATCAAGTAATAAGAAAAACAGAGTACAACCCTAAAATTTAACAATAGCACAGTATGTAGATACTAGTTAAATATTTTGCAATACTATTCCCCAAGAATTCTATTACTGTGGATAGTCAACTCAAATGTGTATTATTCATCAGCGTATTCTTAGACCGCTATCCTTGTCATCACACTAAAATATAAACACCTTTTTATTTTCCACAAATAATTGAGCCAAACTGGGTATAGTAATTTATCAGCTTGCACAAAATAGGTAAAAAATGCACATTTTGTTTGCAAGTACCACTTTAGGCTTTAATTCAATTTAAAGCTTTGAAAATATATCAACAGTTAATCTTCTGACCAATTTACTTTTTCATGAATAAAGAATATTTTTAATAAAAACCAGACCTTTAAATTAATTATTAGTTAATTCACCCCCCCCCCATTTTCGTGCTCATAATACACTCTTGTGCTTTGGTATGTACATTTACCAATATTCCGATAGTTTTCAGTATATTCATTATACTTTTGACATACCGATACGTTTTGATATATAATCCCATAGCTTCCCTCCTAATTTAAAAACCAACCTTATATACTTTTAAACTTAACAATAAGCTATTTATATTGTATATATTAAAACCTCGTGTCCATCTCAACTACAATATCTCAAAAATCTCACAAGTTTTTTTATAGTTACAATGAGTAAACAAACGAAAATAACCTTTAACCAACTCACTGAAGAAATTGCGTTCCGAATACTTTCATACTCTGGCGATCCTTGTTTATCAACACTTACCAGGAATTTTTATAATGCTGTGGATAATTCAAATTTGTTAGGGCCCTTAATTCAGGAGACTTTTAAGAAATACAAAAAAGACCATGAAAAAATATGTAATAACTACTATAGATATGGTTATTATGAATCCAATGTACAAGATCGATATTCCAAAGACCTAGATATGTATAAAAATTATCTAACTTTTCTCAAAAGATATCCATCAATTGCGAAGCACGAGTTAATATCTATAGGTTTACTGTCACGTTTTAACAGAATCCCGTACTCAAGGTTGTTAGATTTTGCAACATCACAGAAATGGAATAAAACTGTTGAAAAACTTACCTCATTTTATGTAGTATACGATAAAAATGGCAACAAAATTCTATTTGAGAACACAAATTTGCTTGAGGGGTACAAATTTGTGATAGAATATGATCGATACAACACAGAGGACGAGTATTTTCAAAGTATAGCTATCCAGACGAAAGATTACTTAGCAGTTCCTCTGTTCTATACTTATTTTCAACCGAATTACAAACAATTCTTGACTTGGCATTTCTCTGACAATGTGAAAACTTTCAAACGATGTTTTAGCAAAGGTAGTGGTTTCAGTGTGCTGTTTTACTATTACAGCAATTCCGTGAATTTTGAAGCCGAAGGATTAGATGAAATCAAGCAAGTTCTAAAGCTGTACAACATACCTATTGATACCTCACATATCTAGGAAAAGGATAAAAATCTCAAAAATCAACTAGAAAGTCTAAGGTTGTCTGACAATCTCATTATGGGATATTATCTAGTGCACAAAATCTACAATGCCATTTCACTCAATCGACTTGACATTATGTTGTACATGATAGACATTAAGTATAAATTTGATTTTGAATATATAGTCACCGAACTTGGTACCAACGATTTCATGAAAATGAAACTCCAAAAGTTTAATGTAATGACAAAAGAGATCAACTTGGGTTTGAACCAGGTGTATCTCTTTTCTATTTACATTTCGATTATAGGAAATCGGCCAGGATTAACAAGAGCTTTGATCAGCCACAAGTTATTTGAGACCAATAAGGAACTGGTGTTTGATGTGGTTGCAATAACTCACGATATTGATCTTCTCACTAGCGTATATTTGAAGTTGGAGTATTCTAAAGACAGAATAAGCACCCTGTTATCAAGAGTATACTATTCAGATGATATAACTCTGTTGATAAAGCTATTGAATGCTGGTGTGAACGTTATTGAACCAAAAAACTATGCTCTACGAATTGCATGTAGTAACCTTGAGCTAAAACTGGTAGAAAGGTTATTTGAAATGGGTGCTACATTGGAGAAAAATGAGAATTGTTGTTTGACTGAAGTTGTGAGAAACAAAGGCTACCAGATCCTGAATCGATTGTTTCCAGGAAAACAAATAACTATATCACCGGACGATAAGGCAGATATTAGCAATTTCAAACAGATACTAACATTCCTATGTGACCATTGCGAGTTTTTTACTTTTGAAAAAAAGTGTATAGGTTACAAGACAATAGTTGACCTACTTTCCAATGGCGAGATTAATGATCTACTTGAGAAAATTGATATTGAGTTGAAACTGTTATTCTACAATAAGAAATATAAAGAACATTATAGCTATTTGGTAATATTGAGAGAACTTTTAGTTTCGATTATAAACAATACACCTGCTATTGCTCAAGCAGAAACGGATCAGAAAGCTAGAATATTAGCAATTATCAATAAAGGAAATCAGTCTAATAATGTGAACGACGAGTATTATCAACAAATACCAAAAGAAATAGATGTTTTGAGGCAGAATATACTAAAAATACTCGTAAACCATGGGCTTGGAGCAAAACACGACGGTACAAGCGTGGTATTACAACATGTACCCAAAACTATCTGTAATTTGCAGCCATTTATTGAAAATGGTGGAAATTTTGAAAAACATTGTGACAAGATGATTACAATAGCATGTGAATTCAATGATATTGCGCACTTGGAATATTTGTCGTTTGCAGGGGTTGGTTTCAAAGATATATCTGACTGTATCAAGATAGCATGTAAAAACAATAATTTGGAAATTGCAAAGCTGTTGCTTAGCAAGGATGATTCCTTTAATGCTAACGAATGTGGATTTGTACATGCAGTTGAACACAAGAACTGTGAGCTGGTAGCTTTGCTTTTTGATAATGGGATAGGCGTTTCGTACAATTCGACAGAATTGGCTGATATGGCTTGTGAACTTTATAGTATAAACTTAATTTCCACGCTACTTCGCCTTGGTTTCGATATAAAGCAAGATTTGTTCAACGGTCTGGAAATTGCCTGTAAAAACAACAGTCTTGAAATTGTCAACTTTTTACTTGAAAAGGGTGTGAATATAAATTATGAAACATTCCGTGGGTTCCAGTATGCTTCTAACGCTGGAAATACTGAGTTAGTTCAGACTCTTGTAGATAGACGTGTACAGCTCTCATCGGTCAAACCTGCTTTTAATGTATTATTGGATACAGTAAACAACAATAACACTGAACTATTTAAACTCTTGTCTACTAATGGTGCAAACCACTCGTGTATTGATAACGAGGCAATTAAAAAAGTGGTTTCCAACCAGAATATTGAAATGTTGAGAATTATAAACACAAAAACTTATGATAAGCTTGGTTATGCTTCCACTGACTATTCTGAATTGTTTAGAACAGAAAACAGAGAGCTGATTATAGCACTGCTAGAGTACCGCGTCAAACCGATAAATTGTTGTAAAAGTGGGTTTTATGAAGCGTGTGTTGCAAATGATACATATATCGCCAAACTTATTTTGAGCGTAGACTCAAAATTATGTGTTCATACTGAAAGCTACTATAAGGTTATTGCAAAGAATGATAATAGAGAAATAATGAATGGAATATTGAACAGAAATGACTACTACTATCACGATGATAGACGTGGTAAAGTACTTCGAAATGCTTGCGGAGCTAATAGTATGGGTATGCTCAACTGGTTTCTAAATAAAGGGTTGAATGTTTCATTATTTAAACAGAATGGGATAAAAGAAGCATGCCAAAATAATAATCTTGAAATGGTTAGATTGCTAATAAAACATGGTGCTAAACTAGATAATGAAGAATATACCGGAATACCTGAAGCAGCCAGTCACGGAAATGTCGAGATCATCGAATTACTTCTAGAACATGGTGCGAAAGTTGAGAATACAACGTACAATGGGCTTAGAGAATCACTCGAAAACAAAAAGTTTGGTAGCTTTGAAATTTTGATGAATAATGGTGCATGGATACCTGAACTAGTTCCATATACACATATTCTCAAAAAAACATCGACAGTCCTATCTCCTGTGTTTGGTGACGCTGATCTGACAAGGAATATTACAAAATTCGTTTTTGATAGGGCTATAAAAACCATAAATATTGATAAAACTAACAATTCAGGCGGAAGAAATACTGTGATACTTGTCGAGTCCTTTATTTTGTTGGAGACATTCCAAGAAAATAGAAAAGATATTGCAGAACTCTTACTGAAATGTGGTTGTAGTTTGGATGGTGTACTAAATCAGTGTATTATGGCTGCAATCGCATATAAAAATAAATCCCTACTACAGTTGATATTTGATTATAATGATAGTCTAGATGAAACGATAAGAAATGAACTATTTGCACTTTTATAAGTTTATTTTTGCATTTTCTTTATACATTTTTTTAAACTACATTTACTGAAGCTAATCGCAAATAAATACAACAATTTGCCGTTAGTGGCTAAACTCAATTTACATGCGGAAAAGTAACATACGTGGTTTCAGCTGTAAACTCAAATCTCATTGTAATTTGAACTAGGTAAACACATACTACCGAGTATTTCTATTGATACTTACTTTGTCAGGTTTATAGCCTCTAGGCGAGTTGTTTTAATCAAGCTACTTGTACTCACGGATGTGCTAATACTAATATAGAAAGCTTTACACATATTATAACTTTCTACATCTTCCAACGAACCCTCATCATTTTGTCAAAGCTATAATGAAAATCAGACTTTCACCAAGAAAAATCTAGTCAAAATTCACTTTGTTGATTTTATTTAAAAAAAAAAAGTTACATATAAAGCAATAAATAATGTTAATATATAAATAATAAGCTTAAAATTGTGGGTTAGATCTAGAACCATAAAGCACATAAAGCAAGGAGCCCAACGTTCCAAAAATTAGAGTTGATATTCCTACAAATATCACAACTACGGAGCCAATTTTCTCAACAATGTTGCAGGATCTCCAACCATATAAATGAAGATAGCAAGCTGCTGGGATGATATACAGTGCAAAGCTGGAGCTGAATATGGATAGCGTGTTGAATACAGCAAACGAGCGAGGTATTACAACAGCGCAAAAAAGAACTCCAAGCCACAAGCAGGATCTGAGTGCAATGCGGAGAATTTTGAGCGAAACTGCTCGTCGAGCAACGACTATTCGATGCATGTTAAATGCCGTTTCCCAATCAAATGAAATAACATAGAAATATATTGGCACCATTATGATTGCGTGGAAGAGAATAAATGGATACGTAGCTATTGTTAGAGGATTGTATGGGTGTTGGTAGGGAACATTGGCTATTGACCCTCCATCCCCAATGTAGTAGTAAATGCCAGAACCAAAGAGAGCATAAACCACCGACATTGCCAGCGATCCAAACAGTAGAACTACGGGCCAGCTTTTAGGGAACAACATGTTTTGTTGAATGATTGGGTGTATCGGGGTGCCACCAAATGCATATGCTGCACATCCTAGGGTTACCGGAAATCTGATTGAAATAAAGGTGGTGTTAGGAATCGGACTATTTGTGCTGCTAATTCTGATCCGTGACTGGTCATAATAAGCCTCAAGCACCGAAGTAAAGTCAAAATTGCCTCTAATAGTAAAACCCATTATCGCCAACATAATCATCGCTATAACAGCAAATATTCCGCCCAGTACTCCTATCTTGGCAAAGTTTATAAATCGCTTGAACACCACAAAGAGAAACAAGACACCAGTAGAAAATATAAGCATCCAAAGCCTAACATCCAAGCTTTCGTGGTTCACCGAAAATAGTTTGGTAGATATGGCACCGATTACATTCAAGAATGAGACGCACGATGAGATAATGTAGATGTTGTCTATGAAAAGGGTAAAAATATACCCTGATCTCCCAAACGCTAGCTTGGCTACATCGTGTAAGTTTCTAGCACTAGGACCTCTATTTTTTGTTGGTACGTGTTATGGGTACAGATTAGTATGGCGGATTTAAATAAACCATAAACATATATAAACTAAAAGGCGAGAAATAATAGCCTGTTAAATACTTATTATTTAACAAAATTGTTAGTCAAAAGACTTACTGGTTGAATTGAACACATTGAAACACCATAGCACCGGAAATAATCGAGACTATTCCAGTGAAAAATATTATAAAAATAGTAAACCAGCCGCCAGTGGAAAAGGCAAAGGGAAGTTGCAAGGCTCCTGAAGTCATTCCTACACATCTAGTTTTACAAAAAAAAATTTTGTTATTTTGAGACCCTGTACGATTTTGGACTGAATTAAAAAAAAAATAAGAGAGGAAGAGCTAGAGATTGAATATAAGCGTATTACTTACATGTACAACAAAACAGTAGAGTATGTGGAAAGCGGTGCTTTGGCAGGCGATATATATTGCTGTCCATCGTTGAAAAAAAACTCTTGATCATCAACAAAATCGGTACTTTCTTCAGATACTCTTCCTGCATTATCAAGTTCTCTGTAATCATCGTTCTTTTTATCAAAATTGTTATCGTTTATTATGTCCTTAAGTTTTGATAGCCGCTTGGATTTTTGAAGTCTGATTGTGTTTCCTGAATTTCCAACTGAATCGCTTTCCATTGCACCTCCAGAATTGCTATTATTATACGCTCCTGTATTCATTTCAGAATCATCAAAAGGTGAAAATCTTGCGGGAACACCACCACCCAACTTTTTAAGATTGATATTGTCATATTCTGTGTTATGATAGCTACTATCATCGAGTATGCTTTTATCGAGGTACTCTTTATTATGGCCAACTAGAGTATCCGATGTGTCTATTTTAAATAAAATTCATAAAGTTAGGTTGGAAGTCTTCTAGTAGCGATTCTTGAAGGTAAAGGGGAACAAAAAAGGCTTAAGCTAATTACGATTATTGTTCATCATTGGGTGTGAACTTTCACCGAGCTTGGACACGCCAGAATGTAAATCTATACTCTGAGACCCATCCCTACCTTCGGCAAGGTCTATTAAATGGTTGTGCCAATATTTTAGCATTGTTCAAACCTGGCAGAATCAGATGAAAGTTTCGCTACAATTGAGCAGATAAAGATGCTCAATTGCAGCAAAAGCAAACTAGAAAAATACTAATAACCTCACCTTTATTCCTTGTTGAGCCTCTACGCCCTCTTTCTGCTCGAACGTTTTCTGGGCTACTTATTTGAGTACTCATGAATTATTTCTGCAAGATTGCAACGGGTTTCTTTTTCCTTTATATCGAACGTTCTGTTTTGGGTAGATATTTTCAAACAAGAGAGTCTAGTCGTTTTTAAATTCTACCTAGATAGTACCACAGAGTAATTAAGATTGTCCCTTATATTAATAGCGAACCGTGTTTCTCTTTGATCGATGCGCCCAAACAAAAATGATAGAAAAGTATATTTCTGTATTTCTATATTTTGCTGTTTTCAGCTAAATAGTTGTTCGTGTAGGTGGGAATACGCTTTGTTGAAATCAAATATCTTTCCGTTTATGAGTATTAAATGATTTATTACACTAAAGTAGAAGTTTACTAGTTAATCATGTAATTATAAAACAAGATAACGTTAAAAAAAGTAACAAGCATAAATAGTCAGTTTAAGGATTAAAGCTTATCCCATGTTTTGAAGTTCGAGCTACCAATTCAAAGTCACTGAGCTTTTTTTTTTCTTATTTTTTTTTCAAAAAAATGATCAGAATAAAGGTAATTCAAGAGGACAAAAATAGACCATACACAAATATAGGGCAATATTAGCCTGTGTGATCCCAGAATATTCACAATGTTACGTAAATCAACGTCCCAACTTGAAAGCGGATGGATTTTGAATTAATAATGTCTGCTTCTAAAAAAAAAAATACAGCTATATGTACTTGACGGGTCAAGTGAAAGAAGTGATTGATTTCTGTGTTGCTTCTGGACGGGGGCGGGAGAGGTGGGAGTGGAACTGGGAGTGGGAGGGGGGGAGGGGGGATATCACATTTTTGTCGCTAAAAATAATTGTCGGATAAAACGGGCTACATTACTTGGTTCTATAAATAGTTTATTTCTCAATTTAGCAAAGGGAATAAATCTATTTGAAGAAATAATATTGATAACATAACTCGATAATTTTTAGTTTTAAATAAATTAAAGTAGGGATTTCAAGTGGTAAATGGAAATAGATTGCATAAAAGTGCTAAATGAATTGCAAAAACAGCTGCTATTAACAATGAGTAAAAAAAAAAGGGCAAAAACAAAAATAAAGACAAAAGTTGGAGCAAAACAGTGGAAATAAAAAAGCAGTTACTGCTGAAAAGATCAACATCTAGTCGAAACGCAGATTTTTGGAACAGGGTGGATGGGGTATATTCATACAAACTCAAAAATGAACCGAATATCTTGAATTGTAATTAGTGTTAATGTACACAGCAAGAGTACACAAACCCCCCCTCCCCCCTCCGCGCAGTAAACCATGGTATTATGTGGTATTACTTTATCAAAAATATCAACGTTTTATGAAAGATTATTCTCATCGTTGACAAAGAATAAAAACAAACAAACAAACTATATTTCAATGGTAATTGCGGAACCTGGTATTTAAAAAAAAAAAAGTTAATGACAGCTTTTGGGTACTGTGCCTAGTGATACAAAGTGATCAGTGGAAAAACAATGAACAGTTGAGCTAATAGCATCCGCTTCCACTGTTTATTGGTGTTAATCCAAGTGTTTTTTTTTTGTTTTGTTTTTTTTTATTTTGACCGAGTTGAGTGCTCTATAATGTATGGTAATGGTATGGTATGTCGGTATTTATTCTGTCTGATCTAATTCAATCTGTTTCATAAAATTTTATACCTCAACATAAAGTCCTGTACCTTGTTAAACTCACCCAACTTTTAAAAAAATAAATGTATGGACAGATTTGGGAGGATTATATCGTTTATTTTTTTTGGTGGTTTGAGTAAGAATAAAGCAACATATACTATTTACAAGAGAACAAACAAAAAGTAACAATAAATCATCTTGTACAGAGTTCCACAGCCTTGGATAAGTTATTGTCAAGAGGATTCAGGTAGCTCAGCATATCTGTTGATTTAAGTTGCAAGGAGGTTGGCAAATTGATATATGGGCCAAATATAGAACCTAAACAAAGTACAAATATCTCATGAAACTGAAGGAAACTTATTATGTCCAGCAGACCAGCAGAAAAGGTGTGGAATACTAATTTTACCAATGAATACATCAAAATAAAGAGAAGCTTACGGTTATTGTCGCGGGGTAAATATACGTGGAAGAAGGGAACCAATGATTTTTGGAATAGGCCAAGGTCCGAATCAGTAACAAAGAGTAGCTTTGAATATTTACAGCACTGGCTCAACACTGACAAGATATCCTAAATTACAATAAATACATAAATACATGTATTAAATAGTTTGTAAATGAAAAAATAGAATACAAAGGAGCGCCAAAATTTATTGACATACCTCAGTTAGCGCCAAGTCTGAAGTTTTGTATTGCCATAACAGCTTTGGAAGAGATAAAATCCAACTTTTTACTACGGTATCAGTGGAGCAAGCAAGAAATGGGGGTTTAAAGCTGATCGAGATCCATTTCTAGCGTTTAAAATGTAAAAGATCAAAGTTAGAAATATATGTTGGAAAAAAAAAAAGAAAAAAAAAAGTGCGAAAATAAACTTTACAGTGACAACCCAGTTGATAAAAAATATCAGATCGGATTTGATAAACAATGAGCTGGGGAGCTTCATGCACGAGGTGGTAATAGCCTTTTTGAAAGAATAGATGTAGTTTGATTAAAGTGTTAGAATTAATTCTGCTTTAAATGATGAATCCCAGTAGAAATAAAAATGAAAAATGAGAAATAACTTACGTTCAAGAGTTTAGTGTTGATTTTTCTGGTAGAGGAAGAGGGCGAAAAGAAAAGAATCGAGTTGATGGAAGTTAGCAGCCGAGTTAGCAAATTCGACGAAGAAAGTTGCAGAGTATCACCAGAAAGAGAATTTGAATAAGATTTCTACAAGGGTATGGGGGATATAATTGAGCCGTTAAGGTAAGAAAAAGATAAAGAAAAAGATAAAGAAAAAGAGAAAAGAAAAAGAAAAAGACTTACAATTAACGAGTCAAATGATTCAGAGACATGGAATGAAACCAGATCGAACCAGCTCCGAATTTCGGACATAAGGTCAGTAAAAACATCCGAATTGATAGGAGCAAAGGAGGTGAGTTGAGTGGCAAGCGTGGAAGTTATAGAAATAAGTGAGATGTCGGCGCGAACCAGTGAGTTTGGTTGAGAGCCCGTTTTAGAAAACGGGAAATACAAGAAAAACGAACGCAGCAACAAAAAGATTTGGTACGAGCCAAGAGTGGCAACGGGTTTTGACACCGGGCCAGGAGAACTCAAATATTGGTAGATTTGGGTAATAAAATCGGCGCGTGAAAACCTTAATAGAAGCTCCATAATTTCAATGACATTGACTGCAGCGTTGCGATGAGCTTCGTCACCGCTAATTCCAAAGGATAGACTGGCAGTTTCAATCCATATTGCCTGTAACGACGGGAATATGTTGGTTAAAATCGACGACGCAACCTCCTTGTTCATGTCTTCACTGCTCTTCATCAGGGACTTGCTGCTAGACAGAAGCTCTTGGTTGTTCATTTTTTCACCAAACAAGTTTAGTTCAGAGTAGTCCGTTTGATTAGCTTCAACATTATAGCTGTCCTTTTGAGTGTACATCCATGTATATGTGCGGTTCTCTTGGGATATGTTTTGTTTGTGATTTTTGCTACTTTAAAAACACAAAAATATTATTGATATTTTCTAAACCCTTTTTTCACTTTTTCTTTTTTCCTTTTTTTTCATTTTGATAAATTAATATAATTCTTCTTACTTGTCATCTTTTAAAATAAGTCGCAGGTATTTATAAAAACTGTTCAATATTTCGGCCTTGGTCTACAAATAAAAAAGCTAAATTCAAGTAAATTTGCATTTCTGGGGGAAAAGGTGGAGGAGGAGGAAGGGGTGCTGGGTTATGAACATATAAAAATAAAACATATACTAATACATTGGTCTTTTAAAATATACAAAATTAAATGTATCTTACACTTATCGAAGTTATATTTGTATTGACCGCCATTTTTTTATCTAACAGTAAAATAAAAAAAAGAGTCAAGTAAAGCATTTCAGATACAAACAAAAAGAGAATACATTGATTATTTAATATTTAATTGAAAGAGAGAGGAAGGGAGAGGGAGAGAAAGGGGGGGGATGAAAATCAATATACTTACCACTATTTGGATTGGCACTTTTAGATTGTGTTGAGAGTAAAGTGTAGAAATTCGGAAGAATCTATTTTAGTAATTAGTCGGTTCAGGTTAGTTAAATTGAATAGTTGACAAGCATGGTAGTGTATAATACTACTAGAATATTTGGTTAATAGCTAATTTAAACAGGAGAAAATACAATTCGTAAGAGTAAATTATACACAACTAACCTTTTCAGAGAAGCTGGCCATTGCATCAGGTTGGTATTTAATCATCACATTCATAATCTTCAACGATTCCTCTCTAATATCTTCAGAAATATGAGACATCCCAAGTAATACGTAAGCCATGTGTATTTTTACAAATACCTGGATGTCTGTATTCAAAGTGCTTTCGTACAACGCGGCCACAAATTCACCGTTTGCTTTCCTGACTTCGTATTCGGTATCGATAATTAGTTTGGCTGTTCCCTGGATGATTTTCTCCAGTTCTCTTTTTAAAACTATAGGATGTCTTTTGATTATATCAATAAGGCCATGTACTCCCTCTACATACAAAATAATTTTTTTTTTTTTGATAATAGTTAGAGTCTATATAAGGTTCGAATATTTGGTACCACAGAAAACTACTTTTTTTTTTATAACAGCGTAAAAGGTAGATATTTTCAAGAGAAAAACACCATGGAGATAAAACAAGATAAAATTAAAGATACCTTTTCTAACACCAGCATTGTAATGTTTTATTCTGGTAAGCACCTCGTCAAGGGTAAGATTTTGTTTGTTTCGGAGTATGTCATCGTCAGTAACCTCTTTAATGTTTTGAGTTGGCAGGTGAATAGCTAATGAAATCAAGAGGAAGAGGGAGCGAGGGGGGGAGGTAAAATAACATGATTAGATTATTAAATCAACAAGTGTTTTCTTGAGCTTACAAAATATGTAATGAAATAGAGAGAGGGAGAGATAAGAAAAAAAGAGAAGAGAAGAGAAGAAAAAAAAAGAATTGTACTTACATTTGGAGGTAAAAGATGTGTCGGTATAGTTGTTGGTCATGGGCTTTTTTTTACCCAATTTCAATTTGACTTTTTGGAAATCGGCAACTTTGGCCTGTCTTTTCTTTTTGCTAGATTTCGGCATTGTTCAGTATTAAGAAAATATAACCAAGCACGGTAAAATAAAAAAAACAAAAAAAGTCTTTAAAATTCGAGAAACAAAAGTTTTGTCTTTTTCCACAAGTTTACTTTTGATTTTTCTGGTTAACAATGTTGCATTTACTAGATCAAAAATAATTAAAAAAATAAATAAAAATAAATGTAAAAATTCTTTTAATTTTGATTTTTTTTGCTAATATTGAGTGATTGAATGATTGAATGATTGAATGATTGATTGAATCCAGCTCATTTGAAACTGGAGAAGAGTTATTGAAAAGTAAGCGAAAAAAAAATATATATATTATGTATATAAAAAATTTTGCGCTTAATGTGCGAGCGAATTAAACTCCAGTAAACTTTTTAAATTATTTGTCATTATGATTTTGGAGATTTGGAAAAAAAAAATCATTAAACTAAACTAAACAAATAAATAAATAAATAAATAAAATAATTGTAGGGCAAAAAAAATTGAAAATTGAAAAAAAGTAATATTCAATTAAAAGGAAAAAAGGGATTGTCAAACATCGAAATTAATGCTCAATATCCAGCACGGGAGAGTATTGAGTAAGGTAATCGGAATAAGAAGCATATACAAGGGCATTTCAAATAACTACACAGGGATACACAGGATGGGTGAGAGAAACTATTGGATCAAACCCTCGCCAAGAACAAAAGATGGAGAGCAACAAAAGCTCAAGGTGTTCAACAGTTTGACGAAACGAAAGGATGAGTTTGTAGCGATTAATGGGAATTTGATAAAATGGTACGTGTGTGGGCCCACAGTATACGACAGTTCACATCTGGGACATGCAAGAAACTATGTTTCAACAGATATCCTGCGACGAGTAATGGAGAAGTATTTCGGATACCAGGTATACATGGTGATGAATATTACAGACATTGATGATAAGATTATTGTTCGGGGGAGACAAAGACATCTGGTTGAGAAATACATCAGCGAGCATGGAGAGGTGAACGAGCAAGTGGAGGAGGAATTGAAGGGGATGTTGGGAGAATATGCACGGGATAAGATCAAGGAGGTGGAGCAATTCAGGGAGCTTCAGGAACTTGTAAAGCAGGTTGAGGAGCTGTTCAAGATTAATTCAGACAATAAAGAAATGGAAAAAGTGCTAAAGGGATGGGAGGAACTTTTAAAAAGCAGAGGCAAAGAAACAAAGGAGGTGGTGAGGGCGATTGGAGAAGATATAGTGGCCAAGGGGGTGGATAAGAAATACGCAAACATGGAGTTGGAGCCACAAATCTTCAAAAGATTTACAGAGTATTGGGAGGCAGATTTTATGGCAGATATGGATAGCCTGCACGTAGCCAGACCAGACGTATTAACACGGGT
Organism: Zancudomyces culisetae; assembly: GCA_001969505.1. Lineage (NCBI taxonomy): Eukaryota > Fungi > Kickxellomycota > Harpellomycetes > Harpellales > Legeriomycetaceae > Zancudomyces > Zancudomyces culisetae. The sequence goes on from LSSK01001928.1 coordinate 15,880, forward strand.
GACAGAGTTTATTCCAGAGATTGAGCAGTATATTGACCGAATCATCAAAAACGGATATGCATATGAGGCCAACGGATCGGTATACTTTGCAGTAGGAGAGTTCGACGGCAAAAACAGCCACACCTACGCCAAGCTAGAGCCAAAGAGCAAGGACAACAGCGGGCTGCTTGAAGAGGGAGAAGGTAGTTTGGGAAGCAAGCTGGAAGGTAAGCGCAGCAAGGCAGACTTTGCGCTGTGGAAGGCATCGAAGCCGGGCGAG
>LSSK01001929.1:0-21005 GCA_001969505.1 Zancudomyces culisetae
ATTGTAGAATAAACATTGAAAGGGTGAGAGAGATCTATACGAGCAAGAATAATACGGAAATATAATATATAATGGAAGAAAGAAAATCAAGTCTAAATTGGCTATACGAGGGAATAAAAACCAAGCTGACTCTAGGTAAGGAAAATAATGATGAAATAAAATATTTGCAAAAGCCAGAGCAAAGTGCGAATGATACTGATCACAGATATAATGGAAATAACGACATAGACACAAACGAATACAAAGATTCAGTACTTGATGTGGAAAAGAAGAAAAATGGGATTGCTGAGAATAGAAACAGGGATGTAGAAGTAACTTCAGGCGACGATATTGAGACTGTAACTCAATTGCAGGGTAAGTAGTGAAAGATGAAAGGTATATGTATAGGTTTAAAGTTAAAGCCAAGTTATTAGTGGGCGCTATATTAAGAAAATGTAACGTTTTGATAAATAGGTGGGAATCTCTCGAAAGATGAACAGGAAATGAGAAAAAATGCGAATATAGAAACAAAAGAGATCAATAACGGCAAGGTTGGAAGAAAAAATGGTGCTATAAAAAGGAGGAAAGCCAAAATCACGAACAAATTAGAAGTTACTTATTCTTCGGATAGTAAAAAGAAGAGGATAAACCAGTATGAGATAGGAAAAGTACTGGGCAATGGGGTTCATGGAATAGTCAGAATGGTTACGGACATTTATACCGGAAAGAAATATGCCGTTAAAATATTTGAAAAACGGCCAGGGATTGGGGCCATCCGAATGATGCGGTATACAAATAGAAAATACTCTGACTTTTCAAAGGAATATGATGTGGAAGCACTACAGAGGATTCAAAGGGAGATTGCAATCATGCAGCGGTGTAGACACTCAAACATAATAGAGCTAAAAGAGGTGATTGATGATTATAGAGCCAAAAGAGTATTCTTAGTTTTAGAATATGCGGAAAAGGGGGCTGTAAAATGGCAAACAAGGGATAAAAAGCCAAAGCTGTCGATTAAGGAGGCTCGAAAAATATTCAGAGGACTGGTTCTGGGTGTTGAGTGTTTACATAATAGTGGTGTGATCCACAGGGATATCAAACCTACAAATTTACTGATGTCCAAGAACGGCGAAGTGAAGCTCAGTGATTTTGGTGTTAGCTATATAGGTCCACATAAAACAACAGCTGAGTCAGGTGGTGAAGACGATGCCGAAATTGATGAGCAGGAGGAGATGGAAACCGATGTGGATGAGAAGCAAGATGGATACTTGCAAAAGGTACTCTCTTTCAACTGGGGAAAGCTAAAGCGTGGCAGTATAGTTGATATGCAAGCAAAACTACGCGGAGTAAAAGAAAGGGCGGAAACATTTAATGGAGTTGATGGTAAACCGGTTATTTGGGAGAGCAGTGAGGAATTTGATTTATCAGATACCGACGAATTCATGTCATCAGATTCAAGCTCAGAGTCGGATGGTGAGTTGGTAATAGGACGAAAGCCAAAGTTTTCTCTCAACGAGTCCTTTTCTTTTGGCTCAGAAGAGCAAAACTCTGCTTTGCGTAGACACACCGTACCTGAAAATGTCACTCCCGCTCAAGATAAGCCACCTGTAGACACTGAGAACGGCACACTCCCTGTAATATTTTCATCTGCCCCTTATGTTGACGACATTGAAGAACTAGAAAAAACTGCAGGAACACCTGCGTTCTTTGCTCCAGAATTATGTTGTGGCGAGGATGAATACTCGCATTATCTAACTAAGTACCGATGTTGTCAAGCAAAAGGCTCTGCTACTTATCTGTTTGAAGAAAGCTCTACAACCGTTGATTCTCATAGCGATATGGATTTGAAAACCGTAGAAAATACCCCAGAAGCATCTCAGACCGATGATCAGCACCACCTAAGAGATTCAACTCGCTCTGCTCCTCGGAGCACTTCTCGCAGTCACCACGAAGACGCGCATATCACAAACGCAATCGATATATGGTCTATGGGTGTTACCCTGTACTCTCTTGCCTTTGGGAAATTGCCATTTCTGGGAACTAACGAATATGAACTGTTCAATATTATTCCCCGAAAACGTGTTCGTTTTCCTAACATTCCTAAAAACCGCTCCAACAACAATCTGTTGAATCTAATCTCTCGCATGTTAGATAAAGATTTCCACACTAGAATTACAATCCAGCAGATTAAAGCACATCCTTGGGTTACTGAAGATTTGTCTCCCCAACAACTTAGTGCTTGGCTGACTCCAAACACAGCCACTTCGGCCTCAGTACTTCCGTCTTCCTCTGGTGGATTTACTACCAGATTTAAATCGTTTATTGGCTTTTCCATTTTTTAGAAATACATACGACTTAGTTAGTGCTCTCAGTACAAAAGGGCTGTTTAATATTTTATTTCTCATTAAGGATCAGGCAATCTAAATAGAATGTAATAAATAAAATGTCAACAACACTAGTACTAATATAATTTCTTCTAATCTCACAAAATTTAAATTCTATCTGACTTCTAAGCGACGTTTGGTGGTAGTGACCAGCCTACTTGACTATCCCCCACGGCGAAATCTTCGCTACTGTTACCATTGCCATTTCCAGCGCCACTACCACCGATAATACTGCTACCAACAATATCTGAGGATCTAATTCCACCGCTTTTAAGGGCAATATTGCTCTCTGCAATTAGCGTGTTAATGTTCATGCTAGACACAAACATTGGATTCTCGCTCAATGTAGGTTTGTGGTGACCGGTTTTATCCTTTATTCGTTGTGATTTTGCTCCTCCACTGCTCATGAAGCCGAAGAATCTCGACCTACTCTCACTCTCTGACGAAGAGCTATTGTTTTTGACGTTTCCATTATTCGAAGGAATATTTAAAATAAACGGATGCTCTCTCTTTCCCGCAATCACAGATGTAACAAAGTTTTCTATCATATGGCATAACATGCGTTAGAATTCTTGTCATTATTTCATTTTTACGGTACGTCAAAGCCAGGTAAATGAACGTGGTTTGCTTGTATACTAACGCGTGGTATGGTTAAAGTCACTTACCTCCCGAAGTATCCTTATCTGTCTCTGGGGTAATGGGTTTAAACATTTGTGGTGTTGTTGGCATATTCTCTGCGACAGCAACAGCAGGACCACCATTCTCAACTGGTAGCGATTGTCTGGCATTTTTGTAGTAACCCAACCCACCAGTATCACTCTCTGAATTTGGCGGTGTAGGCTCACCTATTACATGTGTAAACGTGTTTATATTATTTGGATGCTTTGGTGCTCTAGTGTCATAGGGTTCCAACATCTATTTCATATAGGCACTTACCTAGATCTAAATTTTTCTTGTTTAGTATGTTTGGGTTGAATCCCTTGCTGTAAATAAGTTTCTGAGGTTCAATTCCGGTATATTCCGCATCTCTACATGTTCTTCTATTGAATGAGGAATTCTTGTTCACTTCCATAATTTTGTCTCTAAGTTGGCCTTTTTTAGCCTCCTAGTGTGGATATAATTTTAGTTACTATTACTACTACTACTAATGAATGAGATATTCCATTCTTATCAACTACTGTACTTATTTCCATGTATCCATGTATGTGTTTCATTAATAGAAATAAAACTAGAGAAATTAGCATATTACAAACATTTGTGCTTACCTTATTAACTAGCGCTTTTTTCTTCTTTCGAACAATATGTATTACAACCGCTATGATAGCAACTAGAACTACGGCTGCCAATACTCCACCGATGATAAACATTGTCTTTCTATTCATTTTTTTATCTCTGAATTTCCACTTTTTCATTGTTTTTCGCTTTATTTTTTATTACGTGATGTATCTTATTACTAAACTGGTGTTTGTTTAGGTTTTAAGCTTTAATTTAAGACTTTTATTATAAAAGAAATTTAGGACATTAAGAACTATACTTTTTTTTTTAATAAAACATATCATCTGGTGAAAAACTCCTACTAGAAAAAGAAATCCTAAACCAAGTATTAATAACCCACCAAAACTCTGTACTTGTCAAAACTATATTAGCATACAACCTAGATACCGTAGCATTATCACTACAATCTCTGTTTTTTGCTCTTCTATCCCCTATTATTGCTGCTTTTTTATTGCTCCTCATTTTATGGCTGGAGGAGCTATTAATATTTTCTGATGATCTAAAAATTAAACTACTCTAATGTATTGGTTCTTATTTCCAGCAGAGCTCTAAGCTTCTCTAAACCTAGTTTTTTGTGTGATAGTAGTAGTGTACCTAGTTTATTTTTTCCGATTAGCTTTTAATACTAACATTACACATTAATATGCCATTTTGAAATTCTAGTAACAAAGATTCATCCAGTCCATTGCCCATTTCTGGTTAATACTTTGCTTGCGAAGGGGAATATCTAGTAACCCCCACCTCTTTTTTTTTGTTCGTTTAAAAAAGTCAGGATTCTACTAAAACAGAAACAGACTCAAATATCCACTTAATATCCTATCTACGCTGAAAACTACAGGCTATTAGATTCATTGAGTTGTGCATCTCGGTCCTGGATTATTAAATTGCGATTTTCAAAATTCTAGCCCCCCTCCCTTCATTTAAACAAACTATCCACCCAGCTTATATTTGTTTTTTATTTAATAAATACACGAAGCTCTAGAACGGTCTTTATTTATTCTCGCTTATAGTTGACCTTATTGGAGCTTACTAGGCGTAAATGGTGAGCGTAGCTATGCGCATTTTTTTCCCAAAGATTTCAGCTATTGGAAAGCAAAACCCTGTGATTTTGAAAAAGGCTAGCAGACTGAGCTCAACTTCAACAACCACCTACGCCTATTATTTTTGACCTTGAATAACACCGCAATAAGAAACAAGTCTTACACACACCCTGACTTTACTGTTGGCACTATTCCTTACGCCATTGTCTTTATATATTTTTTTTGTACAAAACAAGATTGACAAAATGTTTGTCTCTTGTTTGTTGGTATAAGCGCACACTATAATTATGATAGAGTTTACATTATATAGGCATATTATTCTTTTCTAACATGCGTAAAGGACTACATTTAATGTGTAGATAGATGTAAACATGAACTGAAAAGTCAAGCATCGCTAACCCCCCCCCCCCCTATTACCATGTGGAAACCCCAGATATGTATATATACATGTGTGGGCGTTGTATCTACTCACACATCAGCAGTCAACATGAAAATTAAACTGACAGCTACTTTTCAAGATCTAATTGAGTATAGTGATAGTAGGGCTTTTATTGTAAAAGGTGTTTTGCCTACGCTTTGCTTCCCACTCGTAACTTGAGAGGTATGATGCAAACACCCGTGAAAAGGTCGTGAGTTTAATGTGACCCTCCAAACACTAAGAATATGGATATATGTAAATATATAAACTAGAAATTAGCTATTAAAAATTATTGAACATATACCTAACTTTTTTACAAGCGTTACTTTTGGTAAAGATACACGTACCATAAAACAAAAAGCAGCCCAAAGCAATTGGGGAAGGTACCAGACTTGACTTTATATGGTGGATGCATAAATATAACTTTAGAAATCTTTGGCGCAAAGATTCAATACGCGTGATCTACCCCCCCTTTTTTCCTCCCCACTGCCAACCTTCATATATCATACTAACTTGCTTATATTATTTTGCCTGTCTTTTGGTATATTGCATGTGTTCTTGTTTAGAATCGAGAGCGTGTGTTTTTTTATTGCAGTTTTTTTGTGTGCAAATATTGGTCAAGAAGATCGTACTAGAAAAACTCTAGCAATAACAAGCAATGTCAACTGTAATAATAAACAAAAAGGAACCCAACTCATATCAGCTAGAAGAGAAAGTCAGCCTTTGCAACTGGTGCTTAAGCTCATCAAATCACTTTCCAATGTTCATCATATTACGAGCCACCTCTTGTCAATTTGTTAAAAATGGCCTTTTTATAGGTTGGCGAATGCAATTAAGATCTAGAACAGAATTAATGTTTCCAGTTGCAAAATCTACCCAGTTACTAGCTAGAGTCGAAGGAAAAAAAACCTACAAGAAAAGCGGGCTAGTAGCTCTCGAAGCAATGAGCGAGGTACTTAGTCACGTATGGAATTGCAATTCAAAGTCTTTAATAAGCTCAGCAAATATTTGTTTGCGAATTGATGCACATTTTCTTAAAGGGTTTATGCAAAGCGGTCACTTGTGTGTTCGCCAGGTCTATACTGCTCCTTAAGCTTGAAGAAAATATCTACCCAGAGCAAATGAGAGTGTAAGTTTAAAAAAAAAGAAATAAACAATAAAGAGCGAAAAAGGATATTACTGGAGGAGAGCGTATGTATTAAAAAAGAAAAGAAAAACTGGCATTCGGAATACTTACTGCACCTCTTCTTGAAAACGTATCAGGTGCGGCAAGAGAGTCTGTATTTGATCTCGAATGTACATATTAACCTTTTGTTGGCTCTCAAATAAAGGCTGCAAACAAATTGTATTGGGCTAAAAGTCTGCTTGCAAAATACTGCACTAAAGAAATGTAGAACCGCAATAAGTATGAACAAAAGGCCGATAGCACAATATTTTGTAAAGCTAAAATAAAAACAAGTTTAATAGAGAATTTCATGTATATATGTCTTGAATAACAAACATTAAGCATTTTTTTAAAGGTGTATTTACACAAAATATTATATGTCGTTTTCAATTTCTAATCACGTAGATAAATATCCCTTACTCTTGTATTTTTTTCCCAACGCCACTAGCTGCTGTCTCTGACCTATTTCATTATAAACAACAATACGAATATTTGCGTTCTTGATAACGTGATACCTACAAATGCGTGAAGAAAGTTTTAAAGTCGGTATTACAAGAAAATACAATAAAATCAGTTCTATACAACTCGGTGAAAATAGCCCATGCACAGAGAGAAGTCAGGTACTTGTTTGCTACAACAAAACTGGTGAGTTGTTTTCTTTTTGATTTAGTTTTGTATTTTTAAAAAAAGATAAACGACTTGATATCTAAAAACACATGGCCATTATTGAGGATATCAGGCCTTTATCACTTGTACGTATGTACAAACGTACACATCAGCATATTTATATATATTGATGGGTGTTTTATGAATACAAAATGTATCGTATCCAAGTATTTACCATTACTTGTAGATTTATTTTTATTTCCATTTTAAATGTAACCATTAACATAAAATAACATAAATCTGAATATAACAGACGATCGAAGGTCATACCATAGATGCTTAAGTAGCACAAACACTAAAGAAAGATATATAGTCGATATGAGCTCTAACTCGCACGATACAGTGTCGTTCGGAGGAAGGTAAACGCGCTCATTCTTTTTTTATAGCTTTTATTTAATGGGCGGCCCAAAGATGTACAGAGCTTAGTACTGAAATGTTTGGTCTTTAGAAATTAAAGAGGATGTGTGTAGCTCCACAGAAACGCAACTTAGTATAGTATACAAAAATGTTTTTTAGTAGATCGAAGAAAAAATCCACTTTGGACTTCATCAAGTCTGTGAATAGACGAGATTCATTAACAGATATAAGGCCGGAGGACTGCCCTAGTCTTACACAAAAAACGCTTGCTGTAGATACCCTCCAAAATGAAAGGCCTAGTTTAGGTGAGTGATAAATTGTTGTCATGTATTATTATCCCTTTATAGATCAGCATTCGTTGTATTACCACTTTTTTCTCTATTGTTTCAAAAGGAGTATATTGAAAGTTGAATTCTGGTTAATGGTACTAAATACCAACACATTAAAAACGTTCGTAACACTGGAATTAACAAATTCGGGATTTAAAATTTTAACTTTGATCCTTTGATAAATAGATTTTACTGAAATACTACCATACCCTGTGGCAATGCGGATAGTAGAGTACATTGGCTTTCCAGGGGTGTTAGAGACTATGAAAGTATGCAAAAAATGGAACGCCTTTGTGAATAGCGATGTGGTATGGAAAAAACTGTTTTTCCATAAAAAAAAGTGGAAAACACAAAAACTTTCACTTGCACTGGAGAGATTGAATGTAGAAAACAACAGAAGAGCAGACGAATATATAGAAGAATTGGTAAAACGGGGAAGTCATGAACTTGGAAGTGAGCAAAACTTAAATGTGACCGCAGAAAAACGGGTAAAAGGTCATAACACTATTGGTAATAGTAATGGGATTTTGAAGCGTAACCATCTAAATGTTATTAGTATAATCAATGATCTAAGCAATTTCAAAAAACAGATTCACGTAAAAACAAGATTGAATGGGCAAAGTGCTGCTAGTATGAGTAGTAATCGACATGAAGAGATATTGGGGTGTTACGGGGATAAAAATATATTGAAAAAAGAGCTTAGCTTTACCAGTGAAATAAAAAACTACAAGAGGGTACTTAATAGAATAAGCTTGGGTAGATCCATGGGGTACAAAAGCAGTAAACATAAATGCACTAAACATGACGATGATAAAATAGAATGGCGCCAAATGTATAAAAACTATCATTGTCTGGAAAGCAGGTGGTTGAAAGGAATAGATAAAGTATATACATATATAGGACATGAGGATAGTATATACTGTCTACAATTTGATAAAAACCGGATAGTGACTGGTTCACGAGATCGAACAATCAAAGAATGGAATATAGAAACCTATGAGTGTGTACGGACGCTCATTGGACATACTGGTTCTGTGCTTTGTCTGAAATATGACCCTGAAATTCTAGTCACTGGATCAAGCGACTGTACGGCAGTGGTGTGGGATTGGGAGTCAGGAAAGATGATACACGTATTGTCAGGCCATTTTTCGGGTGTGTTGGATGTAGTATTTGACCAAAACAAGATAATTTCATGTTCAAAGGATTGCACCATAAAGATATGGGATAGAAAAACCGGAGAAAATTTAAAAACTATATATGGCCATGAAGGCCCAGTTAACTCTCTGAGTCTCAAGAACAACATACTTATATCGGCGTCTGGTGACTCTACAATTAAAATGTGGTGTGTAGAAACAGGTGATTTCATCAAAGAGTTTGTTGGGCATACAAAAGGTTTGGCTTGTGTTCAGTTTGATGGTAAAACTATAGTTTCCGGGTCCAATGATCACACTATCAAGGTGTGGGATGCCGAAAAAGGAATATGTAAGCACACTTTGAAGGGTCACACAGATCTTGTTAGAACTTTGTACTTTGCAGGCGGAAACAGGGCTATTTCAGGGTCATATGATCAAACGGTTAAAGTTTGGGATGTGGAAAAGGGCGTACTCTTGTTGGATTTCGAGAATGTTCATACTAGCTGGGTATTTGGAGTACAGTTTAGCATGACAAAAATTGTTAGGTAAGTAGTAACGTTCAATTTGTACTTGTATTATATTTTTTTGAAGGGAAGGATGAGAGGGGGCGGATAGTATGTGTATAGATAAGGTCAAAGGAAAATAATTTTAGATTATTAAAATCTTTTATAAACATATATATGGTATTTGTAAATAGTGTCTCTCAAGACCAGAAGGTTAATGTTTGGAACTTTGACGAAGGACTAGACCTGAAATATCTGGAATAGAAATGAGAATGTCTTCCCCTTAGCATAGATAATTCACCTTTATAATACCCATTTTAGTTTTTGTTTTTATTAAAACTATTGTTATTGCTACTACTGTTATGAAAACAAAGGTACAAAATAGAGTTAGTATAGTATGTCATGATAATAATAACCTTTTTTTTCTATATCTGCACTTCTGGTACTTATAGTTGGAAAGAAAGGGAGAAGAATACAGCTATAAATTATGGATTCTAACTAAACTGTACACCAAAATTTGATAAACTAATATAAGCTCAAATATTGTATTTGCATGAACTGGTATAAAGAGAAAAAAAACAACTTCTAAATCTAAATAATCCAAACTGAAAAAAAAAACACCCGAGATGTCGCGGCATATAAATGAAAACTTTTAACTTTTAGAGTAATACTTCATTGCGCGCTCATAAGCAACCACAGATGAATCGGATGGATCAACCTTCTTGGATGTTTTGGATGTTCTGGGTGTTTTGGATGTTTTGGATTCCTTGGGTGATTTGGATGATTTAGATTGGTTGGTCGAAGCGGGGGAAGGAGATTTCTGTTTTTTTGTGGCGTTGGAATCGGAATTCGAGGTAGTATGTGTAGAATCAAACTTTGGAGCATCCTTAAATGGCCCAGGGATCTTCCGATGTTGGATTAGATTTGGTTTTTTGAACCCTGTGGATAGAGTAGAGTCAAAGGAAAAATCATCGGGATCCTGGCCGGATGCAGAATCACCAGAGCTGTGTGAGCGGCCAATAAAGTGTTCGATTTTTTCCAAGTATCTGGATTCATCCCGTAATGCAAGCCTGGTATCCTTGAGTTTAATGTTTTGGGCTTCCTTTGCAACAAAAGTTAAGGCTAAACAAGAAGGAGTTTCTGAAGAATCAGCACCACTGGTTAAATGAGGGTTGCTTATTCTTCCAACACGGTGTAGATAGTCTTCGGAGTTGTGTGGAACATCGAAATTAACAACAGCCTGAACGTTGGGTACATCTAAACCCCTAGAAGCTATATCAGTAGCCACGAGGATCTTGGGTATATCATTTTCGGAAAATTCCTTTAGGGTATCCGCCTTTTGAATGCGACTGAGTTCTGAGTGCAAGATCAGGACGCCGAATGCATGATTTTTAACACCATTTCCTTTAGTCTTTTCGCTGGCTGAAGAGATATTTTGTGTACTTAGCATCCTCAAATGTTCATAAATACGTTCGGCTTTTTGCATAGTCCGCACAAACACAATAATCTTCTTGTTTTTGAGTGAAACTTTGCCATCACGAAACAGAAAATATTTTAGAAGCGCTAGTTTTCGTTGGAGCGAAACAGAGTAAGCTATTTGGGTAATATGCGCAGGAACTTGCATGGTAGAGTTTGTATTGAATATCATAACCTTGTTGTTCACACCACCTCCCCGTCTGGTTAGTTTTACCAAAAGTCTTTCGACATTCTCTGAAATTGTGGCTGATGTGACTATGACTTGTTTAGGAATTTTCGAGTATGTTACCAGATGTCGTAACAGGAATCGTACTTCATCAAGATTTTGCAGGCCGATTAGCTTGTCGCATTCGTCTATGACTATCTCTCTAAGGTGGGTTTCGTTGATTATTTTCTGCGCAAGCTCTACATTTCCACCTTCCTTTTGTTTTAAAAGTATAGTTTTGAGTCTCCCAAGAGTCGAAACAATAATATCTGGGTTTTCTTGCTTAATATTAGCAACCTAAAGATAATACATTTTTATAAAAAAAAGTAATTCAATATTGAACAACAAAAAAAAATTAAACAAATAAGAGTGGGGAGAGGTAGAATAGATTAAAAGAGTGAAGAGAAGATGACAGTTGATAAAAGATAGAAAATAAAAGAAAAAAGCAAACTTACCTGATACTCCAAGTCATTTTCACCCGTTAGGCTAATGGCCTTGATATTTACTTTTGCTCCGAAATAGTTAAATTGACCAGATACTTGGTTTGCTAGTTGACTTGTTGGAACTATCACTAGTGCGGTTGGATAAAGCCTTTTGTGTTTATTCAGTTTTGCCTCTTTTGCTATTCGATTCAGTATCGGTATTAGATATAGGGCAGTTTTCCCGCTTTTGGTGGTCGATGAGATCAGGGCCTAGATTGTATAAAGGGATATGAAAAAATTAATAGAGATACTTTGTTTCATTTCATTTAATATTAATACGCAACTAAAGTCAAGTTGAGAAAATGAGTGATATTCAAACATTTACTAAAACAAAAGCAAAAAAAAAAAAAAGAGTATCAAAAGTTCATACTTACACTTTTTTGTTCAAGAACAGAAGGTAAAACCAACTTTTGAATATATGTGGGTTCAATCCATTTAGTTTTTATAGCTTGTAACAAATCGTTTTCGAGATCTAACCCATCGAAATTCATCTCGGTCTGAGAATCCTTGCCGAGACCGTCCTGTCCCTGAACATTTCTGAGAAAATTGCTTGTGAACAGAGTTCTATTGATAAAAAATCGGGCAAGACTTGGTGAAAGAGTTTTCTTTGTAAAGCTGAGCATGACCCGTAGAATTTTAAAAGGCGGTGATCTATTATACTACACTAATGTTACCAACGATTTCGTTAATCGAAACTAAAATCGTATGTTAAGGAAAAGGTCGAGATTAAATCAAATTTCATAAACTTTGGAAAATCAAAAATTAAAAATCAAAAATCAAAAAAATTTTCTACCCAAATTATTACATAACAGATGATTAATCCAACAAAGAAAGACAAAACTGGGACAAGTCCAGGAGTAAGGGAGTAATGAAGAAAAAAAAGGGAAACATGACTAGAGTACAGATCGTGGTGTTTTTTGCAAAATATATTAGTAATTATTGGGAGCAAACGAATATGCGGATTCAATAACGTCTAAAGGTAAAAACTCGGGCAAAATACCAACAAGCAAGTAGTAGTCGATCAGCCACATGGCCAAAATAAACTCACGCAAGTTCAAAACACCATCTGCATCTCTATCAGCCAGGAAATAGACCTGGCCAAGTTGCGACTCTGGAAGGTTGGACTTGAGAAAGACACCACGAGACTGCTCAGGATTCAAGTATCCGGTCTTGTTGCGGTCTAGCCTGGTAAATAAATGGAAATATCGACGACAAGAATCGAGTGGTAGGTGATGAAGGGCCTGGTGGTCCTGAACTTTGGATGCGGGTGGCGTGGTGGTAGTGTTGTTGAATTCGTTTGTGGAGGAGCGTGAGATGGGTTTGGAAATTCTTTTTGGTGGGGGTTTGGGAGGAGGAGAGAATGCAGAATCGTCAGAAATAGAGAAGGGGTTGTAGCTAGGAGACGAGGGTTGCGCAGGTTGAGTATCTGAGTCAGAAAGCAAAGGCTTATTTAAAAAGCTAGTTCTGGCTGGTGGTGGTGGTGGCGGTGATGGTTTTGGTTTATCATCCAAGCGAGTAAATGCAGAAGATGGTTGTTTGGGTGAGATACTGCTATTTTTTACGGAAGAAAGTGAAGACGGCTTTTCAGGAATTGATGGTTTGGCTCGTGCTGGTTGAGATGGCAGTGGTTTTTCATTATCGTCAGTGGTATTCGCCTGATTTGTAGTACTCACCATTACTTTCTGCTCATCTTGTGCATCGACAGCCACTGAGACTTCTTGGACTATTGGCTTGGCTGTCAATGATTTGGTTGATCTGAGTTTTACATCCGCCCATGGCGAACTTTGTCTAGATGACTCAGTATTTTTGTCATCCACCTTCATGTTCTCCACATACTTATCGCTACCACGCTTTTGGAGTATCCCTGCACTTTTGCTGTTGGAAATCTTTGGTTTTCTTGAGGATGGTGGTTTGATTGGAGGTGATTGTTTGGTTTCTTGCACCACTGTTTCCTTTGGCAAACTGGCTTCTTTAGAGACCACGTCTAATTTGGGTTTGGTTGTACGATCCACCTCCGGTTTTTCTGGCTCTTTACCTTTTAATTCTATCCTTCCCATATCTTCAGCCAACTCACTCACTTTACTCGGTACTATCGCTTTGGGTTTTGTTTTACGATCAACCTCCGGCTTTTTCTGTTCTGTCTCTTCACGTTCTCGCACTTCTGTATCCTCCAGTACTGATTCATTTCTTCCGACTACGCCCACTTTGGGTTTTGTATTGCGATCAATCTCGGGTTTTGTCTTTTCCACTTTTGTAGATACACCCTCTACATTTCCGCTCTCTTTAACTAGCATTACGGGTTTGGGTTTTGTTTGGCGATTTACGCTTGGTCCTGTCTTGATTTCAGCCCCGCTTTCATCACTCTTTTCTATAGATACTCGCTTCTGCATGCTTAATTCCCGCTCATTTTCACTCTCCTATTTTTACAAAAAAAAACATTCTAAGAATCGTTTTTAAGAGGTAAAAACCCAAATTGCTTAGTTCTTAGACTTACCCTTCTAACTCCCTCATCAATAGGCTCTACATAATTAATCGGAAACAGTCCTCTAATATCTGTCCCCTCAATAGTTCCATAATACCATCCTGGCTCTGGGGATTCCACAACTATTAAGCACATTTATTCTTTTTATCTGCTACTTATAATACGTCTTATAACTTCCAAACAAAAATAGATGCTCCAGAGTTAGTAATTCTGAATCCACAGAACATTTATATCAATCGTCATACTTTTGAACTAATGAGAGAAGGAAGGAAATAAACAAAAAGGATACATACCATCTACCAAAATTTGACCCTTTACAAACGTTATCTCCTCGGAATCTTCACCTTTACATGAACTTTTTGCTTTAACCTTCATTTCTAATATATCTGCTGGCTGCTTACTGTAAATACTAGTCTGAGATTGGTTAGCATTCAAAAACGGTGATATTCTGTGTTCTCTGTACTATTGATTTCTACTATCGCTACCAATGCCTCTATCCACTTCTTAGTTATGTCTACTTTTCGTTGTACTTTCCCCCCAGTTATTTGGATAAAGCTGTAGAAAATGCCTGTATAAAGATTAAAAAAAAATAAAGAACCATAAAGACTCGTTAGATTGCTATTTGCTAGTCGCTCTTCAAACTATTATTTTCGCATTTGAAATTCGAGGCAGGATATATAAACTTTCCCCTTCCCCTTCCCCTTCCTTCTCCCCGAAACGTTTTATCCAATAGCTTTGTAAATGTGTTTGTTTTACTTTTGGACCTAAACATCAATTTCAGAAATTAGGTTTGGTTATTTCATTTAGTTTTTACTGCTTTGTAACTGGCTATAAAGTCGGCACAATGTTTTTCAAAATTAGGGATATCTATATTTAACATCCGATTTATTCTGCGTTTTATACTCAAAACACTTATTTACACTTGAGTTACTTCCCCCTCATCCCCCCCTGAACAGGAGAAAAGTTGCCATTCTGAGCAACGTATATATCTATAAATTTTCTACTATACTCAAAGACAAAAGATGAGCCCGGGAACTGAACTGAAAAACCGAAATGACTCCGCCATTAGAAATAGAAAGCCCAAGGTGTCGGAAACCAAATCTACAAAAAAATCTACAAAAGGTGAGCAATTTAAACTGCTGTAAGGATACGCTTTTTGGATCAGTTTGTATATGTTTTTATTTTTTACGAAATTATCTATCTGAAATAGCGGGCAACTCCAATGGAAAGAACAAAAATGATCAGGCTGTTCCAACATATCCCCTAGCATTAATATTTTTATTTATTGAGAAAATGAAGGAGCAATGGATCGGTATTCCACTGATTTTACTACTATCGCTGTTTGTAAGATGGACTGTGGGCATTTCCGGTTATTCAGGTATCTAAACCCTAACTTTTATTTTTCAGTATACCAGGTAAATATGAGTTGGAAAAAATGGTAAATATAACAATAAAGATAACAATATTGGTGCTAGGAAAGGGAATAAGTCCCATGTACGGCGATTACGAGGCTCAAAGACACTGGATGGAGATTACATATCATCTTCCACCCCATAAATGGTATTATTATGATTTAAAATATTGGGGACTAGACTATCCTCCGCTAACTGCATTCCAGAGTTGGATATGCGGTTTTGTGTAAGTTTTTTTTTATTACAACTTTAAATCGTTTTGATTTGTCAAAACCAAGAGAATGTCAAAATGAGATATATTCACTTTGCTATTAAATCATGCACAAGATCCTATCCAAACTTATAAATGATTAGATAGACATATACCACACTTATTAAATCAAACTAATTCGTATTTAGAGCCAATGCAATTAATCCTAATTGGGTAGCACTGGATATATCGAGGGGATATGAGAGCCAAAACAGCAAAATGTTTATGAGAGCGACGGTTATTGCCTTTGATTACTTAGTGTATATTCCTGGGGTTCTACTTTTTGTAGAAGAGTATCTAAAAGGTTCTAGTTGGTATAAAAGGGTCAGCGCCATTCAAACTACATATTTATAAGTGAAAAAGGAAAAAAAAGTTGTACCACTGGATTACTTGATCAAAGTTATGAATAAATAGCAAACTGTGGCTTTTTCTGCGATTATATTACCCACGCTAGTTCTTATTGACAATGGCCACTTTCAGTAAGTTTTTTTTTTGCCAGAGTAAAGTATACTAGAACATAGATACCTCCTGCAAAATAGAATTAGCTCGTAACTATTTATTCCCCAATTAGCTTATTTTTGTATTTGAGGAAAGTAATCGCTTTTTTTAAAAAAAAAATAGATATAACTCTGTAATGTTGGGATTCTTGGTTTGGTCACTTTACTACTTTTCCAAGAAGTGGTACTTGTCTGGAGCTGCATTGTTCATGATGAGTATTTTATTTAAGCAAATGGCGCTATTCTACTCACCCGCCGTGTTTGCATGCCTTTTTTCGATTTGCTTTGACAAGGATCAAGGGTAAGAACCACGCCCAACTATCTCATTTTTTTTGTCTCGACGCTACGCTAAAGATTCTCACTTTTTCCAAGTAAAAAAGTATATATGGGACATGAATATATAACTATGAACCTTTTTTGGGGTGTGTGTGGGTGTGTGGGTGTGTGTGCATGTGTAATCGTATAACCATATACTTATAGGATACTACTGTTCGTTGAACTTGGGCTAACCGTAATACTAACATGTGCAGTTTCAGTTCTCCCATGGATTACTTCGTTAGAACAAGTCTCTCAAATCATCATCAGGGTTTTTCCAATGTCTCGTGGGTTGTTTGAAGATAAAGTGGCAAACATCTGGTGCTCAGTTAACGTTTTAATTAAGCTGAAAGATAAATACACAACGTCTCAACTGGCTAGGTTATCTGCAGCCTCCACGTTGGTAGCATTTCTGCCCTCTCTGCTTATCATGGGTCGATATAATCTTCTAAACAAAAAAGGAGCAAACAGAGTTGAATGTTTACTCTATTCACTATCTATTACATCCCTATCCTTCTTCCTGTTATCGTACCAGGTCCACGAAAAATCAATTCTTTTGGTATGCTTACCTGTAATTTTGTTACTCAAATCTGAACCTCTCTCATCGCCCCTGTTCATTTACATATCTACATTTACACTCTATCCTCTTCTGCACAAGGATGGCTTGGTTTTGCAATACATAGCACTGATGCTGCTATGGGCTTTTTTGTTCGATCTGCTTCCGCGTTTACACCACTTTTCCAGATCACCAAAAAAAGCAGTATTTCTTGTCATAGTCAATTTATGCGTTGTTTCCTGGCATCTTGTTTTTTACTTTGCTACACCCCCCAAGCGTTATCCTGATTTATTTGTAGTTGCAAACTGCTTGATCGGCTCGGGGGCTTTTGTGCTTTTTTACTTCTACTTTACTTTTAGGATGATAAAGAAATTTTTTGTATAGGTCCTGAATATAGCCAACACTATTAACTATTGCTCTGTTCCAAAATGTATTTTATGCATCCAAATGGTCTTAATTTGTGATTAATCGCACTATGCTACGAGTTGAGCCTATCTATAACAATACAAGGTCCACAGCGAGCCTATACTACCTTATTCCTGGTGAAATACTTCACATTTTTAACCTCGTATTTTTGATAAAATTTTTATTTAAAAAGATTAAAAAACCCTCTCTCATCCACAAATAGATTTGTGTCACTGAGTTAAATGTGAGAAGCAATAGTTACTCCCGCACAGTTGCACAAAAAGGGAAGACCACCAACATACCAGCCAATATATTAAGACTGAATTTTGCTGAAAAAAATTCTAATTAAAACATAAAAAAACAAGCACTAACTACAAAAAAGTACACGTGACGGCAAGTAAACACCACTTAAACTTGGGCAACACAAGCAAGCACGGCGCCAGGATACCATCTAAGTTTCTTAAAAGGTAATGTACATACCATTCCATGGGATACATATACCATATAACTATATTAAATATTATTACTATCAAAATTTTGAATAAGGCAAAAAGCAGGGCGAAGGACGAAGGACGAAGAACGAAGGGACACGAAATTCTAGTAGCCCCGACTAGTTACAGTTGTTCTTATAAAATTCCACTATATGGGGCCAGTATACTTCATGGATGTACTGCCATTTTGCATAACCACCCAATTTATATTCCAGCAAGTTTAGGTCAAAATAGTCATCCAAATCAACCCAAGGTCCCATATCTCGTTTTTTGATCTTTTTCTTGACTGAAGCATGGCCATTTTCACTACCACTACCACTATTGTAATCATTTCCGCTAGTGGAAGCAAATGCCACTCTCCTCTTTGTTTCTGGATCAATGAATGGTGAAATAATCTTGTACAAAACCAAGAAAATTGTAGGTGGATTTAATATTATACCTATATACATCCGTTCAGGATAGTGTGACTGCATCATGCCCAAAAATCCTGAAGCCAAGGGTGCATTAACCAAATCACTATGATTGATTATTGTTTGATCAACAAGCAATGTTAGCTTGCTAACATTTTTAGGCATCATTTTTATACAACACTCCATCAAGAATACTACAAATTTGAACTGATTTTCCAGTGCCTTAGTATTTTCTAGATATGGTTTCAAGTAAAATATCGGATGTCCACGTTTATCAAATCCATTTAGATGGCATTTCCCTGTCACACTCTCCATCTCCACATCTGAAGGTAATATTGCATGCGGTCTGTATGTTATCCGCCACGCAAGTGTCTTCTTCAACGCCTTCTTTGCCTCGCCTACATCCCCCTTCCTAGCCCGGACGTATCTAAGTATGTTCCCATCCTCCATCAACCATCTTTTAGCATCAAACTTGGGCCTATCATCCTCAACTTCCTTTGGCAAACCCACCAACAGTTCATCAATATTTCTCTGGATTTCTTGTACCGCTTTCAACTCTGCTTCTGTTGCTGGATCGTCTGTACTTGTGTAACTCTCCTGTGGTGCTTTTAAAATCGGAATCCCATCAAGAGTATGATCTTCCTCTTCAGCTTCTTTTGTTTTAGACGTACTACTCCACCTTCTGAATAACCACTTTGAAGACATTGTATAATTACATTCGTCAATCCTCGTTGAGTTTGAGGCTTTTCTTTATTTACAGTGCTGTGTCGTTTCGTTGTAGCTCGTTATATAAATGAAACTGTATAAGTATTATATATCATTTGCCAACCTACGACCCAAAGCAAGGAAATAGGTTTGCTGGTTTTTTTTTGTCATGGGATACTAAGCACCCATTACTAAGTTTTGCAGTAAATCAAAATATTGGTGGGCTTTTTTTCGACCAATGGCTTTAGTGGTTTTTGAAAATAGCTGCACTTTCTGATGGGTTCACACATTTGGCTCACATCAGCAATCAAGAGAAATGGGCAAAACAATATTGAGAAGGTTGATTAGTAATCTTGCAAAATCTACAGATTTTTGTTTGGAAGTATTATGAAATGGAACTTGTAAAAACAAAGCATAGGTGATAGCATAGATCTATCCATTTGCTAAATGCTTTTTTTTTGGTCAAAAAAAACTACGCTTGATCAAATAGCAAAAATTCTCTTAATGCTTTTAATGCACAATATCCATTTCAAATGGCAATTGAGCATTATAAGTCAGGTGTCAATTGCAATCATCTAAACAAATATCAGTCATAAAAACAGTTCAACATCCCCCTCTCTATTGCATTACTAGCTGGTTTCATCTACTATCGGTGATCTAAAGTCATAGTTTGCACTGGCTTTAATCCGGTAAATACTCCCCATCTTGTTTGGGTTTGTAGACAGGATCAACACAAGAATCTTACCTAATACTTGTGATTATGCGATATTTGTGAATCATAAGCGGTACAGGGATTCCTTCACATAATGTTAGTGAATGTTATATACTTCTGATTACAAAGTGCTCCAAGAAAAATATCGGTGTTTTTCATTTGCGTAACTTGAACTTTAATTACATCTTAATGGTCGTACCTTTTTGTACATTGGTGTTTACATAGTGCACAGTAATTGCGTGGTTACCTCCAGGGGTTTTTTTTAAGTAAATGGTCAAGTTTTTCCGCTGTTTTGATGTTTTACACTCATTTCTAGTGTACCCATGATACTTTCATCATATTACTAATACAGAATTTATCGCGACAAAATATATAACCTTTGGTTAGAGACGAATTATTTTATTTGTTGCGTTGGACAAAGAAAAAATTGGTGCTACTCGTATGTATCTGATAGCTGATACCCCAAAAAAAACCTTAAGCGCACTAAAATACCCGGCTTTATTTATATCCGATGTTGTGATGGGATCCTCAAAGAAACAGAAAATAAACTTTTTTAGAAAGCCATGTGCAGATTATAGGCCTATCTTACATTGTAATATACTCAATAGATGCCATTCGTCTGATTTGCATAAACTCGATTCATGTTATTAATTAACAAAAAAGAACCACTGTATTAAAAGCAAAGAGCTTTAATTTTTTTTCATGAACTCCGTACATACGTAGGAACACGTTGTAAAAGCATAAACCGCAGATAAGCCTGGTATTGATTATTATTTTGACAAAAGAAATCTGTGAGAGACGTCCACCGATGTGCAAACGTTTCAATGAACAATGTTGGGCTTTTGAAGCCAGAAAGTATTTTAGTTGGTTACTGTGTTTAATGCTCTGATCAGTGTCTGGTTTATAAAATGGTAAAATCAATAAAAGTGAAAAAATATAACGAGCGTAAAACTAATCAATTGGATGAACCCTGGTGCAACTCCACTACGTGAGGCCAATATATCTCGTGAATATACTTCCATCTAGCATAGCCACCCAATTTGTACTCCAATAAATTCAAATCAAAATAATGGTCCAAATTGACCCAAGGACCCGCCTTTGATTCCTCGTTCTTTTTCTTGGATGAAGATTCCTGGGTCGCCTTCTTTTCTTTTTCCTTTTCTTTCTCAATACCCTTTTCTTTCTTTTCCTCCTTTTCTTTTTCTTTCTCCTTCTCTTTCTCTCTCTCCTTCTCCTTCTCCTTCTCCTTCTCCTTCTCCTTCTCCTTCTCCTTCTCCTTCTCCTTCTCCTTCTCCTTCTCCTTCTCCTTCTCCTTCTCCTTCTCCTTCTCCTTCTCCTTCTCCTTCTCCTTCTCCTTC
>LSSK01001931.1:0-13621 GCA_001969505.1 Zancudomyces culisetae
CGTGAACAGCAGTTATTATAGCAGTATCGAATAAAAATGCAGCTGTCGGCAATACCAAATCCAAAAAGGTGTGTGAGCATATAGATATAGTTGGGACTGAATATGTTATCGGATAGTTTCGAACACCCACGAAGGTTAGCATAATACCCCCCCCCCCCATTCGTCGTTATATGTAAATTATGAGGTAAAAAACGATGATACTTCAAAAATACCTTCATGATAGAGTAGACTTTGAAACCCCTTGAAATATACTCTTGACTCAATAGCATAAGATGCAACCATACATAAAGAAACGTCATTCAAAAAAGGTATAATTTCCAAATGCAAAAAAAAGGATACATATCCTTGGCCTAGCGAGGGAAAAGGGATAAGAGAGGGGGATTCTATAACCACCTTAGAAAAGAGTTTGCTAAATTAAAAAGTTGTTTTCGAAAATATATCTGCATTTTGACCAATTCATTATAGCATCAGATAGTGTACCAATAACACCGGCCAGTAACTATAGGTATGTTGAAATAAGAAATACTGTTCTTAACTTTTGAGTATTCATAGCGCTCAAAGTTTATTTCAAAATTTTTGCCAAGTATATTTATCCAAAAAGACATCATCTAGCAATTACACACATCTATAAGCTTACTAATGAATACTTTGAAACAAAAATAAACTCTTGCAGTTCCAAGTCATAGGGGAACCATTTGCATACTTGATATAGCGGCCTGCTGCACTTTAAGTTCATCCAAGATCAATTTACCCAAGCAAGTGGCTCCTCTTAGAAAAAAAGCCAACACAGAAAAAAGCAGCATAATCATATCTATGTATGTATGTATATGTATACCCAACAGAAAAATTCTACATAAAAAAGAAAAAAAAGTAGTGATACTATGAGCTATTTTTGCACCAAGAGCATGAGAAGATATCCTTTAATGTGGCAAGACAGGAACTGAGGGAGGAAGACGATGATGAAGTATACTTTTTCTGGGGCGCATAGGCGTTGTTATTATTAGATCCAGTAGGATACTCTATGTGGATGGGGCTTGTTGAGGAAGAGTACTCTTTACATATAGGATTATTGCTATTGTTGTTGTTTTTGGGAGCAAAGGAAACGGCATCAATGTAGTCAACATTTGGGCTAGAGGCAGGGGTGACATATAAACTCGTCGGAGCAGCTATACTCACTGGCTGAAAGGGTGATAAGGATACAGCAGTTTTGCCATTGGGCACTACACTGGATTTGTTAAAGACTAGATGTACAGGTGAGTTTTTGATATCAGAGATAACAGAAAAGTTATCAATAGAAACTCTGGAAACATTTAGAGTACTGAGTTTCTTGGAAGAGGAATCAGATAAAAGGCCGGACATTTGGGGAGGATTAGAGTTAGATAAGTTGGACCAATCGATCCCGGTAAAGAACGGATGGGATTTCAGATCATCAAAATTGGGAATAGTGTCAGGGTCCGAGTCCTTAAAAAAGCAGCAGCCAAGACGATAATTTGGATCCAAAACCAAAATGCGCCTGATAAAATCCTTTGCGTGAACAGAGAAATGAGGAGGAAATTCGTACTCGTTTTTTAGGATTTTCTGGAATGTTTGATACTCGTTGGTTGCTTTGAATGGGGGTCTTCCAGCAAGGAGCTGATAAGCAATACAACCAAGAGCCCATATATCTGAACCCCTAATATTTGCCTCCTGTCTATCCATCAAAAGTTCTGGCGAAACGTATTCTGCGGTTCCAACAAACGAATTTGTCCTCGAACCGTCATTTTCACCAAGAAGCTTTGCTGTTCCGAAATCGGCTATTAGTATATGCATATCACTCCCCAGTAGAATATTTTCAGGCTTCAAATCTCTATGTACAACACCATTTTGGTGCATATATTCAACGGCTAGTATTAGTTCTGCCATATAGTGTTTTGCTACTGGCTCGCTTAATCCTCCGTACTTTCTAACCCAAGACAAAAGCTCCCCATTGGCTGCCAGGTCAAGAATAAAATACAAACTCTGCTTGTCCTGAAATGCATAATGTAGTCTTACAATAAAAGGGTGTCGCAACTTATGTAGCACGTTTCTTTCTATTGTTACATATTTGGTTTTTTTCTCCTTGATTATATGCCGCTTATCCAGAATCTTGGCTGCATAGATTTTTTCTGTTTCAACCTCTGTTGCTTCAACCACTGTTGAATATGACCCTTCGCCTAATGTTCGTCCAAAAAAAAAGTCTTTGACTGTACGTTTCCGCGTTTCTCTTCCTCTCTCTTTTACCTTTACCTGCTCTACAAAAGGCGATTGCTCTGCTGCTGCATTCATTGCCCTACTCTCATTTGTTGTCATAGGCGGTGGCGAGGTTGCTCGAGCTGGTTCGGATTTAATTTTATAAAATCCCTCTCCTCCCTCATTTTCTCCTATATTTTTTTTTGTCCCCAAAAAACAGTCGTTTGCAATTCTAGCGTCTTTCTCATCCACTGAAACTCGATTAATCTGATTAGTATAGCTTTTTACGAGCTCTGCAACACGACCATTACGTTGTTCACTACTTTCTTCCATGTTTTTGTTATTATTTATATCTATGCACTCCATCTTGTTTTTCTATTTAATACGTGGGCACCTGATTCAGCTATTTTTATTTGAGTATACTGTAATTTTTTCGTCGTTTTCTTATACTTTTGGTTTAATTCGATTATATAGTTTTTATTGGTCTCGATTCGTCTTAATTTGAAATATAATTTGCTCTTCGCACCTTCCTATTGTTTGGGATTTATTTCTTTGCATTTATTAATCTTTGTTGATGAGCCTAGAAGTTCCGAATCGGTATTCTTAAAGCAGATATGATATACAGCAAATATTTTGACACCACTCTAGGTGGCTTTCTTAAATCCGTCGTTTATTATTACTAAGATTTCAGAATGTTTGTATAAAAATTGAATGTGCGTCGATTGAGTAAAGCATTGTTTGAACGGTTCTTTGCTGTCTTGTGTCTCTAGACTCTACCCTCTCGAATTCAATTAAAAGCGAAAATATATATATATGGAAGGAAACAGATAATCTTGAGCTTAGTACTTTGTGCAATATCTATAAAACTGCAAGTAATAACATCCTTCCCAAGCCTAAAAAGCCCTTATACAGCAGCTAGTAAGTAGTTTGGTTTGTAGCCTTTTATTGGCTCTTTTTTTCTTTTATCAAGCAGGTTTGTAATTGACGGTAATTGTTTTATAGAATCTTTTTTCCCAATAGTCCACTCAACTTATTCAAAAACCAAGGTAAAGCTAATTGGAAGTATAATTAAAAATTGGAATTACAGAACTTGGAACAAAAAGGAATGAAATCGTTTAAATTAGCTGAAACAAATGACCGGGAATCAGCGAACTCCCCCCCAAAAAAAAATACATTATTTTATAGAAACAGGAAAGGAGTTTTTTTGGGGGGGAGGAAATCGGATAAAATACCGAAAATCACATCTAGGAGATGGAAAGCCCCTGAAATTAATACCAGTTTCTGAGGATCTTGGCAGCATCGTACAAAAGCTGCCGAGCCTTTAGTATACTAGCTGAGCAAAGAAGCTCTATGATACCAAGCGCCTGCCAACATTCAAGCAAATAATCTTGCTCACCCAAATGGTTTTATTGTGAGCCTTTTGCTCTTGACCTCATAGAAGAGATGGTAATTTTTTATGAAAAAGCTCGAAAAATATTCAAATATTTGTGTTGAAAAAAAATATGAAGAAAGTCCAGACAGCGCCCCACTAGGTTTTTTTTTGTTGATCCGTGTGGTCAAAACGAAGCATATACTTTACTGGGAAGAGCCTGCTAATGCAGTTGCAAAGCAGATGGGTGCAGCCTGGCATGTAGTTTATCACTATTCGGCCCAAATAAACACCAAACAAAACCAGAAAAATATAAACGCTTTATAAAATGTTTGCACCACTGCATTTCCGAACGCTCCCAAGCATTTTCTTTCTGGGGGGGAATTTGTTTGAAAAGCCGTAAACCAACTACCTTGTTGTCGAATTTCACCAAAGCATTTCCGCAAAAAATTAAGAGCAGATTGTTGGGTAGTATTTTGAACCATTAATTCTCGCGTTTATTGGATGTTCGTAGGTATTCACGTTGCCTGTCCAAACACTTTTTACCTTTTCAAAGCAGAAAGAGGAAGGATGAATGCTAAACTCATACTTTTTTTAGGACACGGCTTTATTCCCGAAATGTTGTGTAATAATATTGCGATTGTTATTTGCAGAATTAAACGTGTATAATGTAATACTGAAAAATATAATGAACGACAATACCCTAATATTATCGTGTTTATTTTCGCAAGATACCCACAAATAAAGCATTGATTATTTCACAACACCACAAAATCATAAAACCATAAAACCATATCTTATTTTTTTCACTCAACTTTGTACACAGTAGCATACAAAGAATACGCACAATTTGCGTTTATGGGTTTCTGCAAACTCTTTCCCTCAGCAATACGCAGAACCATAAACTTTATATCCACCTCAAAATTTCTGACACACAATTCAATCTGTAAGAATGATCTATTTTTATCAACAACGTAAGCAAAATCGTTGTGCCAAATCCTTGCATCATATATGGGATAGGTACACTGGTAGCCTTGCTGTGAGTTATCTACTTTTTTAGTGGTATAATCCCATAATATACTCTTCACGCTTTCCATATAATTAACCTGGCAAACCTCTTTAATCAATAGTTTTTTATTGGTTCGAGGCACTGTGCCATCATTACTCTCAGCATCGTCTATGAAGTACTCTGAAAAAGGAATTCTTGTAAACCCTATTACATTCGGATCATTCTGGTACATTGAAGCATACTCAATACCTCTTGTAGCAAGAGTATCGCTATCATAAAGTATGTAGTCTGTTCTACCCGAAGCTTTGACTAACTGCAGTATCTCGTCTTCAAATCCCAGCACAACCGTCGCGCGTTGGAAAATAAGTGTAAAAGCACTCAATGTTGGCACTATGAGCTTCATTTTTATCTTGTTCCTCTGTCCTATTTTTTAGTACTATTATACTTGCACTTCAAACTGTACTTTTTGTGAAAAGAATGATAGCAAGAAGAATTTAAGTCGAGTATCGTTTGGAAGATTTACCTCTTTTATCTAGGTTTTGATAGAAAAAGCATAGCTTGGCCTTCCAAAAAGCTTTTTAATGCAAGAAAGTACACTCAAAAGTTTTTATTCTCTATATAATTGATGCCACTAAACTCAAAACCTTTTGGTGCAATCATGTTTCTGAAACAGGTGTTTTCATTTAAGCACAAACCTTAAGAGTATAACTTGTATCTATTAAAACTCAACAGATATCATCTCAACACATGATTACTGAATCACTGTAGTCTACTAACTTTTATAAACAAATAATGATAAAAACCCTGTTGTAGAACACATTCCTTTCTATCGACTGGTGTTTAATACACATCCTTGCTAATTTTTCTACAAAAAGTAATAAATATGTGATAGGTTACTTTGTAACTCTGAAAACATTAAAGTGATTATTTTAATATGTTTTGATACCCGTCATTTCATTAATAAATAATATATATACTGGTTT
Organism: Zancudomyces culisetae; assembly: GCA_001969505.1. Lineage (NCBI taxonomy): Eukaryota > Fungi > Kickxellomycota > Harpellomycetes > Harpellales > Legeriomycetaceae > Zancudomyces > Zancudomyces culisetae. The sequence goes on from LSSK01001931.1 coordinate 5,570, forward strand.
TATTACGTTGTACAGTGATATGCTTTAATTTCATTAAAATAATGTTACAGAAAGGTATAGACCTTTACAATAAAGGATGATGAGATATTAAAAAAAACTGGTTAAACAAAAAGCGACAAAAAAAACCATGAGAATATTAAGGAGGTAACGACAAGACGAGTGTATGTGGCGCTTGTGATCTAGGATTTTACTTTTGAGAATAGTGTAAGCTTCACTATTTAGAAAACGCCAGCCTTTTCCATAAAGCTTTCAAATTCGAAAAAGTCAATAACATTATTCCCATCCATATCAACAATATCAACCATTTCTTCCAATTCTTCGGTGCTAAAAGATTCACCACAAAGATTAGATACATTTGCCAGATCGTCAATAGTAATAATCGTAGATGAACCAGAGCAAAACAACTTGAAGACAGCATAGTTATATTCGGATCTTTCAATTGATTGGATAAGCTGATGACAATAAACTATAAATTCATTCTTGTGCAGCTGCGACTTTTTATTCAATTGTAGCGTCCTTAGTGTATTTATAATTTTTTGTTTGTCAATCTCAACAATCGTAATTGCCTTGGTGATTATCGGTAGGTGTTTAACATATAATAGATTGCGGCCTTCAATGTCCATTTTGTCAAAAATTTTACCATATTGATGAATTTCCTGAGTTGTAAGAGAGTTATAAATTGAGAGCACTATTTCATCGCTAGGAACATTTTCGGTTGAGTATTTATGACTCTCCGCATGAGGTAGAACATTCTTTTCAATTGTAGCCGTGCTATTCGTATTGTGTAATGGATTATCATTTATGAATGGTGGCTGAGCTGCACTATTACGGCTCAGAATTCCAGTTCTTTTAACCTCAGAATGACCATTTGCTTCACTCACATCAAGCCCAGATGATCCTTTTCTCTGAGAAAAAAAATATTCCGATTTCTTTTTTATCTCTGATGTAATAACACCTGAGTTCCTTTGATTGTGTTTGGTCAACAAGAAATTCAATCGTTCACTTGAGGATTTATCCCTCTCCATATATTCTTTGGAATTATTTTGTTTCATTGCTTGATTTTGCCTTATTTTTCCAAAATTGTAAAGAATTCGCCTTAGTATATTTCCATCTATAGTATTAGCCCAAGATATGTATACCGTTTAGTTATATAGAACAGTTGATCCAAAAAAAAAGTATCAAACAAAATTAGTTTCTTTGCATTTCATGAGCAAAAAAAAAGTAAACAAATAGGAAAGACAAATGAAAACTGCCAAACAAATTTGAAAGTGTAATTAAAATTTTGTTGTCAAATCTACGGAATAATGCTTAATAACCGAAATTTGCTATATGCTCAATAAAATTAAACAAGTAGTAAAAATATCTAGCACTCTTATTTCAGTATAAGCGCGTTAGGCTGCTACCATTTCTAAGTACGAGGTTTATAAAATAAAATAAAATAGATGCTACAAAAGGATGGGTTAATGCTACTAGTACAAAAAAAGTGCACGGGGGGTATGGGTGGGTGTACTGAACTCATTACCGCTTTCTATAAGGTAAGAGCGTGTTGATAGCTAGCTCCAGGTTTTTTATTGCGGTTTCAACGTCGTCATAATCTAAGGCGCTGATCGCCCAGCGGGCATGCTTTGCAGCAGATTTTGATGCACTCAGGTCTAAAACGGGGGGCTGAACTTCGCTAAACGCTATTGTAGGTGAATTAGATGTACTAATAAGCGGTGTGGCAGCAGCTGTAGCTGTACCTTTGGTTTTAGTGACAAGAGTTTGACTGTAATCATTCTTAGTATCTTCTAAACCCCTGCTCATCATCATTCCTGATGATGGAGGTGATAATGGGGGTACTGGTCGTGATATAGTTGGCTTGCTCATAAGGTCGTCGTTGTGGTTAAAGCTTGGATACTTGAATTCATCAAAAGATTTGATTTCTTGTGGTGTAGAGGTATCCGATTTTTTTGATTTGGTAGCTTTTGGTGATGCAAAATTTAGGATGTCGCTTATATCACCTATATCACTACTGCCTTTGTTCTTGTCTGCAGTGCTACTACTTTGATCGAACGAATGTTTTGTCGCGTCTAGGGTCGAATGCGTTTCCCGCTGGTCCTCAGCTGTTGATGTTTGTACCCGTGGTTGAGCTTCTGTCTGTATACTCAAAGTTGGATCTCGACCCTCTCTAATGGCTCTCATTATCCCTGCAGCCCTGTACTTTGCATATTTGATTTTTTCTTTAATCTATATTAGTTTATACACAAGATATTAATGCTAGATTATTAAAAACGAAAAAACAGAAATAAAGTTACAGAAACTTACATCCGACTCCAGGGGTTTAAAGTCAGCTAAAACCTCCATAAAATGTGTCGATATTATAAAATTCCTTGCTGTCACTCTAAAAATAGATATAATGTTAAAAACACAGGTACACAGATTTACTCAACCTTATTAGGTCTTGTTCTTATCTTTCATACGTCGAATTTGTATTTGGATATAATATAAAAAACAAAAAACAAAGGAAATAACCACTTACGCAGTTGGTGTTTGTAGTCGATCCTCGTTGTCTGTCTTTGTAAATATCATTAGTGCAAATTTCCTCAAATACTCAAAACCAGCTTGTTCATTTTTCACCTCTTCTTTTTCATTCAACTCTTCTTTTAACTTTTCGAGAGTGTCTAACAAAGACGAGATATATTGATTTGCTTCTTCGCTTAGATTTCCCTGGTTTAAGCCAAGACCAACTTTCACCGCATAATGTATACCTATTGATTTTTTCAATTTACTTGAGTTTATACTTCATTCTGAGGAAATTTAGCAAAGCAAATCTTTAACACAGAATAATCTAGCTGTGACCTCAATATATAAAGTTATAACGGATAGAATAAATGAAGCAAATTCAAGCTATTAACAAAGGTTGAAATTACAATAGTACGCGATAACAGAATCTGCTGTGGACATTTCCTTGCCCCTTTGCACATATGGCAGGATCTTTAAAAGATCTTTAGGTATGTCATTCATTTTGTGTTTTCTTGGATGCTATTTCTATTTATCTATGTCTTGTGTATACTAATCTTGGAAAATACCCAGAAAGGTAGTATTAGCACAACTACCAAGTAATGTTGCATATTTAACAAACAAAAAAAAGTTACACACTACCAATCGTTTTCAATTTATGCTGTCCAATAGTCTTTCAAGTAAGCAAGAGCCAAGAAAATGGGGCAGAAAAATTACTAATTGAATAAAAGGTTGCCTACTCTCATTTCAAATGTGCTAAAGAGCCACAAACCTGCTGGGGAGGGGTGTCACAACCATCGGATGTCAATCAAAGATAGCGAAATAGCGCTGGGGGCACAACAGTACTTCTCTGACAATTTAAATACAAAAGTAGTTTTGAAATTACCACCACCTCTTGAAACTAGAAAATGATAGTTGATAGATGATGGTATTTTTCAGAATTGAGTTTAGTTTTGAATAAAAATAAAATACACACACAAGAAGTTATAGGGTCTAACTGAGGCCAACGATACCATTGGATTTGGGATAATAAAATTGAATCTAACACCTTAGGGCGAAAGCTTGTTTTACATAAACTGGAGCAAATATAGTGCAATTGGGTAGAGTGTAGATGTTGAACAGAAAATACTAGTAAATTTAGTGCCAAGCATTTTCAGGTGTTTTGGGTGCAGATTAAGTGTGTGATTAAGTATACAACACACACTTCTCGCAACTACACTGAAAGGACGGTTTTTTGTCCTATATTTAGATGGACAGTATATTATCAAGAGTATTGAAAACAAAACAGTACTTTTCCATTTTCTTTAATTCTTTCCAAGCTACTGAAATCAAAAACAAAGACTACGCAAGAACCAATTGATTTCATTAAAGAAAGGAAAGGTTATTACCAAATTAAAACTGAAACCAGCACACGAAAAATGAGCCAATCTTGCAAAACACATTTTAGTTTTCGTTTTAGTTTTAGTTTTGATTAGTTTGTTTTTCAAAAGCTCGGCTAATTGATTTGAAAATGAAATACACAGAGTATACAATGCCAGGAATTCCTTTTTTACTTTTTCACCAATTAAGAAAAAAATTCTATAAACCCCAAATCAACGAATAAAATTGGTCATGGTAAAGCAGAATTTGGCAAATCACAAAAGCCCGCCGCATATTGGGCCAACTCACATAGTGAAAATTATTACGCCATATGGTGCTAGTGAATTTTGTAAACGAGAACATATATTTCCAATTGCTGCAAAGGTCAGCTAGAAGAAATGAAAATTAAGCAATATTTACCTGAAAAATAAAGATACAAACGTAATGCTAATAAAATCACCAAAATGGTTTGTTAGCTCTCCTAGTTTGTTAACTGCTATTATTAATTTCAGTAAAATATAACGCGTTCGTCCAAAATACTGATAAAAAAAACGGAAAACAGCTAATTTCCGTGTAAAATTACAGCTAAATTAAAGAAAAAAAAAACTGTGTATTAGCAACACACAAACTAAATAACAGATATTTAATAAACTTGGTTTGTTTATATTTGAAAAAACTAAAATATGAAAAGATTAAGGTAAGCACTATAAATCATAGAAACATACAAGCTCACAAAAAAAATTAAAGAGAGGCTTATGAACATTGAAAATCAAAAATAGCTCAAAATTCAAGCTCTTATCGTTGGGTGAAAGTGGGGCATTAGAAAAAAAGCTTAGGAATTCAAACAGTCAGGAAGCGATTAAAGAACAAGGCGAAAAGAGTTACAATTCCAGAATGTCTAACGAAACCTCAGCAATGGGCGCGTCAAGTAGCAACGCTGGCAGCGGTAGTGCTGAGGAAAAGATACTCAGCAAAGTCAAGTTTTCCGAAAACTTTTGGGTAATAAGCCGTTTGAATTTCAACGCGATTATAATTGACAGCATTATATTAAAGATAATAAAACTAAAACGATTGTTGTTATAGTCCGATGATGACCGAGGAGTATCAGTACTATTGCATAAGCTAAAAAGCGCGAAACATACTTGTGTTGATATACTGAACATAATAACAACAAGGTAATAGAAATATATAGATACATGTACTTTTTGTATTCAAATATTGAGGTATAGATGACTAGATAATAATGTTATGGTGGATATGGGTTAAATAGGGCACAACTAGAAGATGACTATGGTAAAAAGCTACTCAAATTATCGAAGGCTAGTTTGGGATCAGAAGAAATAGGGTAAGTACAGGTGTTTTCCAGGAGTTTTTCTTTTTCATAAGACTCGAAAAGTATTGCCAAAACAAAAAAAAATCTAATAAAACGTGAAATGGTACATGATGGTGAATAGGACTATAAAAAAAACACTGGTTACCGTAAGAACCGAGTTGGAAAGTACGGGTAGGGCACATATGACTCTTTCACAGCATCTAAAAAAGGATATAGAAAAACCTCTTGCAGCATTGATAGCACAGCAGCGGCAACAACGGAAGACGCAAGTTAGTATTATAGAAAAAAGCGCAAGAAATAGAAGTAATATCAAACAGCAGCTAACAAAGGTAATAATATATATATATATACATGTATTCTATACAGAACAGAAACCCTTACAAGATTATTAATAAATTGTTGGGTACTGGAATTGAAATGAGAATAGATCAGGGAAAAACAAAGAAACGACGACAAGAAGGCAAATGAGTACGAACAACAGCTAAGAGACGTGCAAGGGATGGGCGATCAAAAGGTAACGTTAGCCTAACTTTTGCTTAGCAAAGGTGATGTTGTAAAAAATATGTAGCGAAAAATGTATGTATAACCAAAACCATAAAACTTGAAAAATAGTTGGTAAATAAGTACGAAAAATCCCGAGCGAATGCAATCGCGGGGGCAGCACAAATCGTCGAACTAGAAAAACGATTAGAGGATGCCGAGTACGAATGGCAGGGTATTTGGAAAACGGCGTGTGACGTATTCCAGATTTTGGAGGAGCGGCGGCTGGACTATGTAAAGACGGCATTGTGGTCATATGCAAATCATGTTTCTGAAATATGTGTAAGCGATGATGAGGCAATGGAACGAATTCGTGTAGTTTTGGAGGACCAGGTTGTGGAGCAGGATATCGCCAAATTTATTGAAATGTTTGGAACGGGAAAAATGCAGGATGACTTATCGATTCATCAACAAACGATTCGCAATGGAACGATGGAAAAGGTAGAAATAATTGATGCCCAGGAAAAGCTGGCAGCCGCTTCATTGGGTAACAAAAGCAACAATGGTAGTAGTGGAAACATTAACAATAGCAGCGGAAATATGAGTTCAAATATGCAGAGTCAGACACTTTTGTCACGCGACACTGTAGCAAATATCCAAAACCAAGCAGCTTCCTCTACACATGATGGGCGTGCCAATAATTCCTTCAACAATCAGTTTTCACAACAACAACAACAACAACAGCAGCAACAACAACAACAGCAGCAACAACAACAACAGCAACAACAACAGCAACAGCAACAGTCAATTCAACAACAACAACAACCTATTAACCACGCCACTTCATCTCCATCCATTCATAATCAACCACCTCCTGGATATATGGTTAATCGAAACTCCACTATCCAATCACGCAACGATGGCCGTATGAACATTTCTTCGGCAATGTCTAATTATTCTATGGTTTCTGACTCCAATCTAAATACACAGCGCTTATCTATGTCTCGCCCAGACAACAACTATTATCAATACTCTTCTCCTCAGCAACAACAACGCTCAAACTCCTATACCTTCTCCAGACGTCCTACCTCCTCCGCTTCCACTTCTCACTATCCACAACAATATATTAACCAGCAGCCAATCCAAACTCAACCTCAAACTCAGTCTCAACCACAATCTCAGCCCCAACCTCAACCCCAACCTATTATTCATGCCTCATCATCCCCATCCATCAACTCCTCCACCCTCACATCTGCTGCCACAAATCGCTACCGCCCTCCAAACACCACTCCCACACCTGCTTCTAACCTCAATTCCAACGATCCAAATCTAAACCCCAATAACCGCCCCATTGTTTCTTATGTCAAGGCATTGTATGACTACGAAGCTGAAGCTCCTGAGGAATTGTCTTTATACGAAGGTGCCATTATTACTGTATATTCCATTACTCAGGATGGCTGGTGGGATGGAGAAATAACTGATCCTAAAACGGGTTTTATTAAGCGTGGCCTCTTCCCCTCTAACTTTACTGAACCTTATACTTATTAAGCTATTTATCTATATTTTACAATATACGTTTAGATTATTAAACTAAAATAAAAATAATACAAATACAAATACAAATCCGCATCCGCATCCGCATCCGCATTCATCCACCCAATATTACTTGCTATGTCTATCTGCTGTTTTTTGTGAATAGGGCGTAATAAATCAACTCAGTTGCCTGTATGATATGCATCAAATAGGTAACAATCTAAAACTGCTCACACATCAGACGTATTTCATAGTTGAAACTTTAGCTCTTTTTGACACAAGCCATAGCGTAAGAAAAGCATGTCTGCACAACACTTTGCATTCTCACTTTCTAACTTAATACCATGGCATACATGGCATACATAGGTATTAGTACTATACCTGGAGCTCTCTGGATTTTTCAACTATTTTTTTAGTTATGGTTAATTGTGTTGTTTGGGACAACATTGAGATGTCTTTATCAACAAGTCTAGTTTTAGTAGAAAAAAGGTGGGAAAGTTCGAGAGTTAATTGTATTCACTTTATTGTTTTTTGTGTCCAGATACTATGGTATTACATGTACTACATTTTTCACTTTTACATCTAGCCATTATCAATCCACATTGTACCTATTTCTTGTTTATTGGCTTAAATGCTTACTCTGATCCAATTTGATACAAATAGTACATTTTTTTCATGTCAATGCGATTCTCGTAAAAAAAAAAGACAAAACACTAATCAAAGGATTATTATCATCCTAGTCTTGTTTGAAAATATCATGCACAAACAGTGTGGGTATAGTTTCTGTCTAAGAATTAAACTAGACTCACCTACACTACTCCATACAATTATCTTTTTTCAAAACTTTA
>LSSK01001935.1:0-13606 GCA_001969505.1 Zancudomyces culisetae
TGTTGATGCAATATGCATCAACTCTATGCAATTTCATTGAAATCACCAGCCTGGCCGCTAAGTGTACATATTTTTTAAATCGTGACAGGATTCCAAGTGCTGTATAATATCTGGCTAACACTAGCATTGTCCATATACTCAAACAATCTGGATTGCTGATTACTGTTACCATATGCTCAGTTACATAATTCAACGTCCGTTTACGCCTCTCCTCAGTAAATACCCTGGAAAACTTTCCATCTTTTAATAGAGTTGATCCCACCAGCAAAAAAGTACAAACTACGTATTTCGGTACTTGAAAACACTTTATGTTTTGTATAAACTGAGGAATCCTTACAACATTTGCAAGCAAAGGATAGCGATACATAAACCTATCCACAAGCACGTCTATTACATCTCGCAGGAGTTTTGATAGCTCTATATCCTCTGAATCCCTGCTAATATCATTTTGGATGTTTACATCAATGGTGCAAACTTTTGTCATCAAATTGTGTGTTTCACTCTTTATGTTTTGATTGATGTTCCTCTTGGAGACGTTTTTCTTTCTTTTGACTTGTTTGTCTAATTTTTTAACCTTTCGTTCTATACCTTTGAGCTTTTGATACAGGATCTCATTTGCTGTCCACCTCTTTATTTCCCTTTTCACACCAAACCGGAACCGTAATATGTGCCTTTTATAAGCATTACCGATATTTGGTTTTGACCTTTTTCGCTTTCCACAACTACTGGTTGGCTTTTCACTTTCTGATTTTGTTTGGATCATCATATAAACCAAAGAAAAGATAAAAGTTACAATTTATTTGTTGTTAAGAGATAATAACGACCAATGTACTACCCAACCCTGTGTTTATATACTATTATTTTTATTTCAAACTCTTTATTTTTGATGTTTGGAAAGTTAAGTTTGCATACTCCCTCGCTTGTTCTTTTATAGTGCGCTCTTTAATTAATTGAAAACTGTTTGTGTTTTGCATCAGAAAAGCAAATTATAGAAACTGTTAGTAAATAAAAGCTAAATGATGGGGGCATGAAAGCCAATCTAGTTTCTTGCTTTAAAAAAAGAATTCAAAAATATTTGGGATGTAGTACATCCTATTTAATACTCTGGGGTTTATGTAATTCGGGTTTTACAGTATTTGAGTCCAGCAGAGTAAACTCTTCGCTGATAATGTAATAACATGTGCTAGTTTACCTAAACTTAAATTACATCCTTTTCTCAGCAGAACTCAAGCTCTTAAAATTACTAAACATAACAGCTGAATGAATAATGTCTTTGATGGTTTGCTTTAAAAATAGTTACACCAGGTACTATTCCGTGAGAATTAGCGTGCTCCAAGAAATATTAAATGAGCAGTTGGTGGTTTATTTTCTCAGACGTGATGAAGGCACTCTGATACATGTAACTTTACTATCTATACAAAATAAAAGTTATAAATTACTCTAGCCAAATTGAGGATAATGACCAATTAATCTAATTAAAATTAGTTTTGTGTTATTTGTGTCTCTTGTGTTTTGGTGAATACTCGTTTAAGCAAGTTATTGATTTGAATATCATATAGCCAATATTACTCTTTTAATAGCACACCAATAATAATCTGATTAAAACTAATCGCAAATATACAGCAATTTGGAGAAAAGTAACTAAAAAATTATGGAATTCCTGCCAGTTAGCATCATCGGCATGTTCATGATTGAATGAATACTCGCAATTATATTTCACTAAACGAAGGCAAACCAAATATGAAGCCAACTTTTAAAGGCAAGAAACACCATGAAAATTAATCAGTCCATTGAAGGATGAGTAGTACTCAATGCAAAAATAAAAATAAGCATAAAAATAAGCATAAAAATAAAAATAAAAATAAAAGTAAATGCAATAACTACACGCCCAAAGAAGCTGTAATCCAGGTGTGCTAGATTCAAGGTGTAGATTTACCCACCAACCTCTTGCTGGTATAATTTGTATACTGTAAATAAGCACTTTTAATACTCTTTTTTTATAGTGTCAACTTCCTGAGCCTGTGACAAAACAAACGTCAAAAATTATTTTATATTTAATGCGAGTTCAAGCTCTGCTGACAGATAAAAATGGTTGATGATATCTGTATTATACTTATTCATCAATTCAATCATTCTATTCTTAGATGATTGATTATTTTAGAAGAGAAAGTATTTGTTTAATACAAACCGTGAGTTCCTTTGAAGTGGCAAAGTCGCCTTTTCCAACTTGAAATCAACCACAAACCCAAAAATTCCACACTATTTTTCAACAGCAGCCTCAACATGAATTGTATTTTTCTTTATACAGGTTCTATGTTTGAGGTTGAATCTCATATAATTCAATGTAGACACAACTATTTGCGGATCTTTATATAATCAGTATTATTCAGGTTAACAATCCAATAAATAATTTCTGTTTCGTTTATGTTTTATTCTAAAAGGGAGCTAATATATATCTAAAAATTGCAAACTGCTAGTGATGATAATACAACACCCTAAAACGACAGTTTAAAAGTAAAAAAGAATAAAAAGACATTACTTTAAATAATGATCAAGACGCAGGGTAGGGAGCTCAGAGAATCATATTTTGCAGTTTTTTAATTTCCTCCGCCGAACAGTTCAACAGTGTGCTCAACACAGGAATCAACTGGCTTCTTCTATCGCGATCTTTGAAAAACTTGAACAGGACATTTCGCAGGTAATCAATGTTTACAACATCGTTTTGGCTAGAGCCACTACCAGTAGACAAGGCTGAACCTCTTTTCTCTACTCGCTGACTGTTTTCGGCGGGTGAGGAGAGAGAAAAATTAGAGTCGGGAGAGAATGTAAGCACCGAATCGCTCACAGATCCAGGTGTGGATGCTGTACCAATTCCGTTGGTATTGGTAGTTCCGGTTCGGCCTTTACCAGACGATGCAGAATGTTGCGATTGTTGGGTGGGGAAATATCCCAAGCGTGCGTTGATGGAACCGACAGGTGAAAATAGAGAAAACTTCGAGTTTGTCATTGAGGAAGAGCGGAAAGGCGTGTGTGACGCTGGGGCATCTGGTCCGAACCCACGATGTAAGGGAGTAGCCACACTTTGGCCCACGGTGGGGGAGGAAAGAGCATTACCTGTAGGCGTGGCGCCAACAATGGGCGAGACAGAACTGAGAATATTTTGATTCTCTGTCTTTACTACCAAAATCTCTCGTTGAAGCCTTCGAATTTCATCTCTTAGGTCATTTATTGTCTTTTTATGTCTAGAAAGTAGGCTTTCATTGTTGGACTTTACCAGCTCTAGACTCGATTTTAAATCTCTGTTTTCTTCGGCCAACAGTTCAGCTTTGCTCAGTTGGTTGATATACTCAAAGCTTTTCTCTTCCAACTTTTTGTTTGTGGTTTGCAGAGACTCGACAAGCATCTTGTTATTGGCGATTTCTTCCTTCATTTGGTCAATTTCGTCCTGTTTCGGTAAATTCTCTGTTAAGTTATTGATAGTTTCTTGAAGACCTGTGATTGTTTTGTTTAGCTCTGCAACTTGCAATTCGCTACTTTTCGCCAAACTACCTATTTCCTGCTGTAAATTTTCTATAATTTCCTGTTGGTTTTTTTCTGACACTTTCTTCGTATTTTCCAAAATCTCATACGAATATTTCAGTTCGTTGTGTTTTTTACTCAATTCAGTATATGCCACGCTTTTTTCTGAAAAAAACTTTCTAGACTGCTGCAAGTCTGCTTGGAGCGATTTGATTTTTTGTCCATACTCCTTTGCCAGCTCGTTTTCCTGCTTAGACTCCTCCTCCATCTTTTGAACCTTTTTTTCTATCTCCATCTTCAGCTCACTCATTCTTTTGAGCTCGTTCTCCTTCTCCTCTATACTCTTCCTATTAATCTCTATAGCTTTATCCTTTTCCTGCAGCTTGAGCACCGCTTCTTGAGCCTCCCTTTTCAAACTACTATTTACTTTTTTGTGTTCCTCAATCTCTTGTTGCAACTTTTTAGTCTCGTTGTTTTTCTCCTTGAGTTCGTTCTGATGCACATCTATCCGCTTTTCTATATCAAGCCTTCTGGCTGTAGATTCTTTGATTGTTGTGGCTAGTTTAACATTGGTAGCGCTAAGCTTGTTGTTGGTCTCCTTTTGGGCGGTTACTTCTGCTTTGAGTTTACTAATTTCCTCAGCCAGCTCGCCTTCTACCTTTTTTCGTTCTTCTGAATCGTCCCGCTTAAGCAAATTGTTTTTTCGTAGTACCCTAAACACTTTTTGTATTTCTACTTCCTCGGCCTTAATCCTTACCTCACTCGAGTCGCTTTTTGTGTCCTCCGAATCAAGTATAGCGTTCGCAAGCTGCATCAATTTTGCCTCTTTAACCTCCCCGATTTCCACCTGTTGCTGTTTTTTAATCTCTTCCACCAGTTTTTGGTTTGTTTTCGCCAAATCGCTATTTTTCTTCTCTTTTGAGTCAATCTCCTCCCTCAGTTTATCCATCGCACTCTGTGTCTTTGTTTCAGTCTCCTTTAGTGCTTTTATTTCTTCGCTCAGTCTTCCTATCTCCTCTCTGCCTAGCGAGACTATCATGTTCATATTCTTAAAATGCTGGCTGAGTCCTTCAACATCGCCAAGTGATTCAACATGAGTCTCTGCCCTCAAAATTTCCTCCACTGCTTTTTTCATTTGATTCAGTTGTTTATAGGCCCTGATTATGTCTGCTATTCGCTTTTCTTGTCTCTCTAATCTACTCATCTTATTCAAAAGCTCCTCAGTTACCAGATCCCCCACCTTAAAGTCTCTCAATCCCCTCTCCTGCTTTTCTGCCACCTTCATATCTGGACTTCTAGAAATCGAGTCACTGGATTTCTTTGAATTTTCTGGCGGAACTTCCACCAGTCCACTTTTCTCCATCACTTGATCTTTTTTTAGCTCGGTTTCGATTTGAGCCCCGTCTTGCTTTTCACCATTTTCTTCCTTGTTCGATTTTCCATCGGTGTCATTTTCACCATGCACGGCGTCCGTCTGTTTTGGCTCCTCCACCGTGTCCACCGTGTCCACTTGCTCTACCTGTTTATCCGAAGAGTCTGTTGCGTCCTGTTTATCCTTTACAGTTGTCTCATTGATGTTTTTTTCCTCTTTATTTTCTTTTTCTCCTGCTTCAACCTCTGTCAATTTATCAGCATTTGGATCCTTAGGTTCGCTTGCATCAACACACACAGGAACATTTTCGTGCTCAACTGTTCGTTCGTTTTCATCCATCTTATTCACACCTCCACCCCCTTGCTTGTTTTTTTTCGCTTTACCTTTTCCCATCTTTTGACCTGTTTTGTTTTCAACCTATGTTATTCTTCACTTTAATTTTTTATTTATTCGTTTTTAACTTGTTTTAAATCTTTGCTTCAATTTTCACTTTGCTTTATATAAATTAGAAGCATTTTAATTTGCTGAAAGGGGCCAAAAAGAATGATTTATTTTCTCAATTTGTCATCGATTGTGTGAAATGAATGAAAAAGTGAACTTTAAACCCAGTTTGCTTTAGGTGCTGTGGGCTTACATTTTGCATGTACCTTTTCAAGTGGTTTGACAACTATAAACTTGTGCCTGATTATCCAATATTGCATTTACACATTAACACCACTGCTTTTTTTAATAAATATCAGTGTATATAAAGGTCAAAATAACATATTTGTCAGCTTTGCATCGGGTGGTATTTATACCATTTTCAAACTGAACATCTCGCACAACAGAGTTAAAAGTAGCCACTTTTAAGTGAGTTAAGTGTGCTCTTATAAAAGATGAATAAAGATGTGTATAGTAAGAAAAGGCTACTTTAGCAGTAAGCATTACATCTCAAGGTCCAACACGTCTTTATTGAGGAGGGAGGAGGGAGAAGATAGTTGATAGATATTTCTTCCATTTATTCATGTACAAGCAAATAGTCTTTGGCTCAGGATTACCCAAACTATATATCTCTTGATCTCTTGCGTCTGTTTGTAATGTTTATACCTTACTATTTGGAATGTTTTAATGAAGGATCTACGTCTTTACAGCTATTTCAATTTCAAAAAACAGTCGAACTGAGCTTAAAAATTTGTATTCTTGCGAGGTATGACTTGTCTTAATCGAATTGGTGTGAGTGAAACTAGTAGTTAATACATTTATATTGGCCACTACCTTACCCAGTAACCCATGTCTGTTGTTTACTTTTACTTGTGTTTAAAAAATCCCAACCTTGAACATGCTATTCAGTATATTATATGATATATTTCAGATTGAGTGATATTCACTACAGAGTATATGCTGTGAATTTTAATGGTACGTTATATGATATTAAAAACATTTGGTGACTTGATTTTATTCAAGCAGCTAACCTTTCTCATAATAAAGAAAAAAGGGGCAAGCCAAGGTATTTTTTTTTCTCAGGTGCAGTATTTACAGTATTATACTTTTCATAAATATCAGCTTATTATGTAGAGTAGCACTTTAAAATTACAATTCCAATTCCAATTCCAACACGCTATTTCAATTCTACTTTTAACTCCAGTTGCATTTCCAACTCTGGTCTCTTTTAATTGAACACGACTATGTTCGTATATACATATACGTATACTTTTCCTTCCCCATACCTACATACCAAGCGACTATATTTCCAATTCAGCATAATTATCTAAACTTATTAATGAAGGGCAAGGACTAAAACCATTTGTGATTATACATTAGACATACTACTCTAAAAATAGACGTAACTAACTCCACTTTAAAGTTATTAATTAGGCTTATCAGTTTGACAATTGCGTTTGCTCATAGGGAAATATTTATCCTTATATTTCCCAATTTGTCTACGAGAATCATTGTAGTGTTGAAAATAGGTTTGTTTTAATTATACCCAAACTCTTAAAAAGGTGAGAACGAGGTACTACCCTGTTCAAAAAATGCCAACTTCAGCGAGTTTTTCTCTAACGGATAATCAGTTGCCTGTCTAATGTCATTAAATGTGCCATTTGTTGTTTTTTAGTTTAGTATTGCCAGCTCCATCTGGGAAAAAGTGGTGTAGTACACACGAATACAGAGAATCTTTAAAAAAGACAATTTCCAGTTATGGATGAGTAAGAAAGCTAAAATGGAAACATCTTTGACTTCAGCAATTTTAGCATTTATAGAGCTATGCCATTATATTTGCAATAAATACGTGTCCCAAATTATTCGTCTATGGTGGGGATAAAAAAAATAAATTAAAGATAATTAAGCGCAAGAGTGTGAGCTTATCCCTACAAAAGACCTAAGAGGAGCTTGAAAAAAACACATATCCAAGGCATTATATAATTGTGGTGTACAGGCTTCTTGGGACGTGTGTTTTTCCATTAATATATTGTATTATATTTAGAATAGTTGGTAAAGTTTGTGATGCTTTGAAATTAAAAATCAAAACAAAGCTTTATTGATTCCCAAAATATGCTGAATTTGCGATGCAACTAAATTCTCTCTAGATATTTAGATTTAACCAAATAGTGTTATCTATGTTGGTGTTTTTATTTTATATTAGGTGGTACAATTGATGTAATGGGAAATGTATGGCAAAGATGAACGAGCGATATTTACTGTAAAGATATACCAACACAGAATTATACTGCTATGCCGCATTCTTGATAACCAAACAATAGTTCTTCAAAACAAAGGAGTGTAACTAGCAGAATCTACTTTAAAATGGTATCGCTCTTTTGTGAGCAGCAATAGACTCACTGAGAGATGTTGTATGTGAGGAAAAGATGGCACGTATTCTACTTGGATATAAAACACATTCATGTGAAAACAAAACAAAATAAGAGCCTCTTGATTATTGCACGTTTCTGTCGTTGTAGCTAAGTCAAACTCTATATCTCAATTTCCCTATACTATAATACATGTCAAAGAAGAATCATGGTATAATTAATAACTTTAGATTCTGATTTAGTACATCGGTTCATTCCCTAATTGAGATGTTTTGGTTTTATAATAGCATGTAATATTTGTGGATTTTAAATGTTTGTATTATTAACAAGGCTAATGAAAGAACGAATAAGAAAAAAAGAAAAAAAAAGGAAAATTAGTACAAACATTGAAATCAACTTTTAGCACATAAAATCGTAATAAGGCTCAATTTACATCTTTTTTATTTTTATTTGAGCCAATACAGATATTCATATCATGTCATATGGGATATAATGTTACACTTTTTGTTTACATTTGGCATATTACCATGTAGTGGCTGTTCGCTCTATCATTCTCGTTCTTAATATTCAGGAATGTGATACAATAGGAGGAGCAGGTCGTACGAAATAAAAATTAAACTAATTGGCGGTATGTGTGGGCGAGGATGTTGGTGTTTTTATGATGTGCAATACACAATCCATAGCCAAACCTGTTTATCCGAACCTGTTAACTAAGAGACAGCTGTGTCATTAACTCGCTGCTTCGTGAAGCAGAGAGCAGGGCGTGTCGTTGAAGTGCTATTAATCAGTTTGGCTAGCTCAAAGATTTATACATTGCAAATGTAACAAAAATATTGATCTCGGTAAGCATACAACACAAGCTGCTTATCGTTAAAAAAATCGGTTAATGAAATTGGCACCGTAATAATGGTTTCGGGTGATGCGATATGGTTAGTGCTTACCCCACACTCCAGAAGCTCCACTAACCACCACTTGTTGTTCATATCTCAAACGAATGAAAAAAGTCTAGTTTCCGATTTTATGAAAGTATTAGCCCAAAAAAGAAAAAAAAAGCAAAAACCGCTATCCCTAGAGGGTTCAAAATGACTTCTTTTTTGGGGGAGAAGGAGCGATGTAGTTTTTAAAGAACAAAAGGTTCTGGAAGTATGGAGCAATAATTAAAAACGTGAAGGTGAAAATGGAAATCGGAAAGCTAATGGAGCCATTATGCAGTATACTTAATATTTATAAGTATTTAATATATTCTAATTTGAATTAGTGCCATTTACATAGTCTAGACAGTTGCCATTGAAAACATGAAAAAAGTTTTCGTTTATTTGTGTGATTTTTCCAACAAAGAGCATCGATGATTAATAATAATTGGGCAGTAAATGTACGAGCTTATATTTCTGGTTGCTAATTTAAATTGCACTAGAACCCTATTGATACGAATTGATTTGAAAAAAAGGTGTTTACAGAAAGAAATTCATGAACACAACATGGACAAAAACGGAAATGGATTGAACTAGAAAATAAACGAACACGCAAACAAAAACAAATGATGGTAAATTCGGATTTATCTAAAAAGGAATTGGCGGAAAGTATCAAACTCAACACTGCCAAAATCAAACAAAAACAAATCAAAAACAAATCAAAAACAAAAATAAACAAGTAAATGTTAATTAGCATCATGCAAAACTATTTTCGTAACCAAGGCTTGAAATCATATAAAAAGGACAACTCGTACAAGCACAGTTAATTGCAAAACTGTAATAATTCGACGTTTCACCTTTAGTATTGTTATAGACTATATTAACGACTTGGTAGAATAGGATCAATACTCCAAATAACATTAATCGGGGTTTTCAATATTTGTACCACCATTTTGAACTAGTGAAAGCAAACCATATATATAAGTAAACACCCCTGATTTCGAAAATTTAGAATATTATCAGCAGCATAAATACCGAAGCACAATCTTTATATTTTCGATATAGCTACCAATCCACACCAACTACCAACTACCAACTTATACATATCTGATTTTTAGAAGCCACGCTATCGCTTTTATATACACAACATACTCTCCTAGTAACTGAAAGAACTATAAAGTGTACATTGAAAATATACATTGACAGAAACTCGAAGGCCCAAATAAATCCTCACATCAATAAAAAGATTAATTTTTTATAAAGGAAAAATAGAGTAAAAAGTTAACTATAAAAAGCTAAAATGTTTTTTAAGAAATCACCAAAGAACAGGGCAAAGGGCGAGGAACAAACCATTGAAACGAATAGTAAACAAATAAAAGTAGCAAATTTAAAGGGAATTGCCCGTGTAGAGAATGGTGGGCTAGCATCGCATGCTATTGAAGACGAGGCTACTTTTATGGACACAAACCAAAAAAATTATCCACAAGACGGGCCTTTAGAGTCCCCTTCAGTCGAAAAAAAAGGGTTAGTGAACGGGTTTGGTTTTAAGTTCAAAGGTATATTGAAGAAGAAAAGCTCCACGCAGCTACCAAAAACCATTTCGGCAAAAAAGGAGCTCGAAGACAGTATTGGTACAGTAACAAGCAACACTGCCACCAACTTGAAGATAAATGTGGTTGATATGGTAGAATACGGAGCGGGTGACCAAGATTCAGATAGAAGTGAAACAGATAGGGATAGCTCAATTCGTGATACAATCAAAGATACAGAATCAGCCTCCATTGCAAGTCCAATAAGCGTGCTGAGCGAAGAATACTACAAAGTCGACAACGAGGCAACTAGAAAAGTTTTCGAACAGTCCGGGTTTTATTTGAACGTCCAGTTTGAGTGTGAAAAGTCTAAACCAAAGCCAGTCGAGCTACCAAAGCTTGATTTGAGCGAGTTGGTCTTAAAAACTGAATTGGAAGAGGAGGATGAAGATGAAGACGATTTTTCGGCAAACCTGATTAAAAAAATAGAAGAAGCACAAAAGATTGCAACCAAGCCAAAACTTAAATTGAAGTCAACCACTGGTGAGCCTGAACCGAAGGAAAAACTCGTTCCAAACTTTCTGGGAAAGCCTGGTGTTCCGATTTTTTCGTATCAAGACAAACCAAAGAACCTCAACCTTCCAAGTTGGGCTTTAACTCATCAGAGTGTCAAAATATCTACCCCTATAAATAAAATGAATACGACACATAACATCACTCTCAAAAGCCGAGGTCCGCATGGAATTTTCAGAGATGATAGTGCCTTCTTTATTTCTCCAGATGCTTATGATGGCTATTGTATCAACAAGCAAACGCCAATGCTAGATACTGGTGCGAATAGGTCTTTACTCGAATCCTCTAGAATGTACTAATAATTTAGAATATATCCGTTAGCGGCGCCCATTTATAACCCAAAAAGGTGCTATTTACTTGGCTAGATCCAGAGATTGTAATTCCCCCACGTTGATGAAAATGATATTTTCTTGTGTTTTCTCATTACTTTATTAGTTTATCTTTTTATAATTGTGTATATTCTCTTATTCAAGATTTCATTCTCCTTACTCGCTCTTAAAACTATATCCTTCTATCTTTTTGGTTTGCAGGTCCTCACTATTAAGGTTGCCACCAATAACCAGGATGTTGTATTTTTTTTGTACTAATAAGCCAATATGAATTTTGGAAAGAGAAAACGGGAAAAAATCAAAATATTAGTAGGTGTTAATAGAAAAGATTTCTTTTGTCTACACAATGTATACACACGCATGAAGGGAACAGGAGAGATGGAGCGTGCGTATATGTCAATGTGTGTATGTGTGTATATACCTATGTGAATTTTATTTGCGACACTTTGGCGAGGGTGAGTGCAAGCTGTAGAGTTCGAAGCTATGTTACAATAAATTGATAACTATGCTGTCACTTGTTGCTTAGTCCTTTTTTTTTTTGCTACTTTTTAACAGATAATTTTGTATTTACTCGAACTTTTATTTCAAAAAGTATAATACCCTTAGAAAATTCATGCTAATCCAATTATGTTTAGGTTGGGTATACATGTTACAGAGATCTTTACGCCTTGCTTGAGCCCTTCAGCGTGAACTCTAGTCTTGGTTTTGGTTTTTGATCTTTAGAATAGCTGCGCAATGCAACAAGTCATTCGACAAAGAAAAAGCTTAACTTTAAGGCATTATGTAAACAAGTTAGCTAAATGAAACTTATGTATTTTATGTTTAAGCCTGAAATTGCCCTTTATTTAGCTGTTGGAAAAAACCAAAGATCTAGGAGAAAAATACATAACCTTCTATTATTAAGATTATTTTCTCCTAAATGTCATAGATAAACTATGAATTCGTATCTATAACAATTATTTGGAGATATATATACAATGCTATATTCTGAGCTCCAAACGACTTCTCCTATTTAGCCACAATCATGCTGAACCGCTCGTGTCAGTTTCATACCTCAATCCATTTTTTTTAGCTATATCAGCTGTGCCGAGCAAGCCATATTGAGATACGTACACAGTAGTAATATTTCACCTTGAACAGTATTTGATGTAGAGTTTCTGCACTACTAAAGCCCCTAAACAACAAGGTTCTGTCTCCTAGGGATCTTATTTTTTTTTGTCATTTATGCATCCTACCTTGTTGCTACCCACCACTTTTAGCCTCCTTTTTTTTAATTTGATTTACTGCGGATGAAGTTTATTCATCTTTGCATTAGTAATGTAAATCCTGTTGAAATATCAGTAGTTGATTCATATTGTCCAATAATCGTTTTTATATTTTGCTGAGTTTGTATTATTAATCAAAACTGAAAAGTGATATAATTTGAAGAGGAAAAATGTGGTTCAGCAGTCCATTAAATTCCTAATAAAACACGTTTTGATATATATATATTTTTTTGTTTATTTAGTCAGTAGGTCGTTTTAATAATTTTATTGCGATGATTTTGCTCATACTCGGCCATTAACATCATGCCAAATTTGTTAAGGGGCTTGAATGTTTTTTCTTTCAACTATTGGTCATATTCGGTTTCAAAATGACTAGAAAACGTTTAAAAGATTCTATGAATCTTGAAGAAAAAAGAGCAAGCAGTAAAAAAACTAATCTATATAAAGGCCTGATTATTTCCTTTCAATTATTCAAATTCAGTAGCAATACAGTTTCCAATATAATACAAATAAATTTTTTTCTAAAAATGTCAACATACGAACTCTTGTACTTCCCAATGAACCTTGGGAGAGCAAATATCACCAGAATAATGCTTAATTCCGCAGGTGCGACACTAAAAAGCGCATGCCCTGCATGGCCAGCAGAAAAGGAAAATATGCCTTACGGTCGTCTCCCAGTCCTAGTTGAAACCAAAGCTGATGGCTCTAAGTTCACTCTATGCGAGAGTCAAGCAATTGAGAGATATATTGCACGCAAGTACGGATTCCTTCCAGCTGACCTAGAACAGTCCGCAATCGCAGAATCTTATGTTGATAACATAGTTGACTCTATTGATCTTTTCTACAAACACCACTATGTAGAAAAGAACAATGCCAGCAAGGAAGCAGTTCAAGAAGCAGTGAAATACTTAATAAGCAGACACGAACCCATTCTTGCTGCAAACCCAAGTGGCCACTACATTGGAAACAAGCTTAGCTACCCTGACATTTACCTTTACCACTTGTATTTCATGCTTACTGAAACAGGATTGACTGATTTCATCAATGAATCAACTGCACCACACATGACAAAGCTTGCCAAGAGCTTGGCAGCACTTCCAGCAGTCCAATAATTTGTGCCAGTACCTTTTTTTTTTGTCTAAAAAACATTTTACCCTTTTATTAATCATGGTTATGTTTTCCTTTCTAGACTTTTTTTTCTTCAGGATACTCTATTATAATAAATGATTCGAGTCTCATTCTAAGAATACTGAAAATTGTTTTTTAATGTTTTTTTTGGTTTATGGAATCTGTAACAGCACTGAAAGTCAATTTTGTTG